>JAZKJV010000765.1:600000-774755 GCA_037367405.1 Ottelia alismoides
ATGAGTGTTTGCAATGAAAAAAGCAACATGGTTGTCGCATTGGATGTGTATGGGAAGAGGTACCTCGATAGTCAGGTCAGTAAGAACGGATCTGACACACATCATATATGTGCTAGCATGCGCCATAGCTCTGTATTCTGACTCAGAACTAGATCTGGCAACCACGGTCTACTTCTTGCTCTTCCAAGACCAAGGCCTTAAAATTTGATTTCGTTCACCATTTTGGTGAGTGACCGAAATGAAATTTCGGCTGAATTTAGGTTGAAATTCGATCGAAATTTCGATCATTTCGATTAGTTTTGTACTTGAGCCCCCAAATTTC
Source organism: Ottelia alismoides (assembly GCA_037367405.1). Classification (NCBI taxonomy): domain Eukaryota; kingdom Viridiplantae; phylum Streptophyta; class Magnoliopsida; order Alismatales; family Hydrocharitaceae; genus Ottelia; species Ottelia alismoides. The sequence continues at coordinate 600,323 of JAZKJV010000765.1, forward strand.
GGTTGATATAGGCCATTTCGGCCGAATTTTGGTCACCCACTGAAACTGAAATTTGGTCGAATTTGTCGAAATTTGATCCCATGTCCAAGACACTAGAGAATTCCCTATAAACACTACGAAGCCTAAAGTAGACTTCCTATCCTTGGGACACCCACCATAATCTCCATCTGCATATGTTGTAACTGAAAGGGATGCACCTCTATTGAATAAAAGCCCAATGCCAGGTGATGCCTTTAGATACCTCAGAATCATATGGATTGCATCCATACGTGCCCGTCTGGGCTGCTCCATAAACTAACTCACATTGCTCATGGCAAAGGATATATTTGTCATGGTAATGGTCACATACAGGAGGAGCTTGCCAACAAGCTCCCTGTACCTCCTCTTGTCGACCTCCTTAGTGTTATCATCGTAGAGCTTCATGCTCGGGTCCATAGGAGTAGTGGCAGGTCTGCAATCTGCCATGCCTATCTCAGAAAGAAGATTTGTAACGTAACTCCTCTGGGTCATCACAAAACTTCGTTGGTTCCTTGCAAACTCCAGTCCAAGGAAGTAGCGTAAACTACCAAGGTCCTTGGTCACAAACTGTTGACCTAGGAAATCCTTGGCAACCTAAATATCCTGCTCATCATCCTTATAACAATGATATCATCAACATAGATAAGAATGACAATTGGACCTCCCTGTGTCCTGTGCACAAATAGAGAGTGATCGGCAGTATATCGCACAAACTCCCGCTGCTCTATCAAGTCCGAGAACTTCTGGAACCTTGCTCTTGGACTCTGCTTAAGGCCATAAATAACCTTGTGTATTATGCAAACCTTCTGACACACTCTCTTATCACTGAACCCAGGTGGCTGCTGCATGTAGACCTCATCCTGTAGATCGCCATATAGAAAAGCATTCTTCACATCAAGCTGATAGATGGGCCAATTTCATATCATAGCAACAGAAAAGCTCCCGAAGCCTCACTTCTCCCTGCTGAAATGGAAGGATGGTGATACCATACACATAATCCGCCTACTTGCTTAGTCCCCACGAACTTCTAAACTGACCAGAGCAGCAGGATACACATAGTAGAATGTCTAGCAACTGAAGAAAAGTATCATGGTAGTCCATCTTATATGTCTGGGTGAACCCACGTGCCAAAAGTCTCGCCTTGTAATGATCCAACCTTCCATTTGCATGGTGCTTCACAGTGAACATCCACTTGTACCCAACAACGGATGCACCAACTGGAGCTGAAACAAGACTCCAAGTGTCATGTGACTGTAGCATGACCATCTCCTCCTCCAAGGCTAGACACCACTAACTGTCTTGAATAGCCTCCTGATATGTTCGTGGTATCTCCACGGCTGACAGTGCCAGATACAACAACAACAAAGCCTTTTACCACATTAAGTAAGGTCGGTTGCATGGATTCTTTGCCTCCATTGAGATCTATCTTGGGTCATTCTCGGTCTTAGATCTAAAAAACTAAGATCCCTTCGTATAGTCTCATTCCAACACTTCTTGGGCCTTCCTCGCCCTCTCTTAGCCGGCTCAACATCCAAAAACTCGCATCTCCTAATCGGTGCATCAGTTGACCTCCTTTGCAAATGGCTAAACCACCTTAGGCGATTTTCTCGCATCTTATCCTCGATCGGAGCTACATCAATTTTCCCTTTTGATTGTATCATTCCGGATCCGATCTTTACGTGTGTGTGTGTCCATACATCCACCTTAGCATTTTCATTTCTGGTGCGCCATTCTCTGCACATTTCTGATAGTGCCAAGGTAAATCTTCTAAAATCTTCTGAAAGTCTGCTCAAGAAAGCATGAGCTGCACGAGGATATGTAGCACGCGTACGTCTCTACTTTTGCAGTGCAATTGGCACATCAAGATCATCTGTCATGTCATGAACATGTAAGTTTCCTTCTTGAGAGGGTATCTGCACATCTTGTAGTGACTCATGCTGCACAAATAACTCAATAGTATCATCATTAAAATTAATGTGCTCATAACATACCTAAGGTGTGCTGGATGATGGGAAAGACATGTGAGCACGGGGAACAGAGCGAGACATGTGAGTAAACACACGTGGCAAAAACTGAGTCAATGTAGGTGATGGTCCAGGGGCAGCCACAGGAGCAGGTAGAGCAGAAGTAAGTACAAGAGATGGTGGTGGTGGTAGACCGGGTGGTGGTTGAGCAGGAGTAGGTGTAGGTGGTGGTAGGACTGTGGGAGGTAGAGGCATGTAGATCTCGTCATCAGAGTCTGATGGGGCCGGTGTGTCACCTGTAAGAGAGAAATACATGACATACTCAAAAAATGTAACATCAGCATTGACAAAGTATTTCCGCTGAAGCGGATCAAAGCAACGGTACCCCTTATGGGTATGGGAGTAGCCAACAAAAACAAACTTGACAGCTTTGAGGGAGAGCTTGTCACGAATCACGATCGGGAGAAAAATCATGAACAAAGGCTACTGATCCAAACACACGAGGTGTGAGGGAGAATAGATCCTTATTCGGAAACGTAACCGAGAAAGGGATCTTTTCTCCCAAAACAAAGGAAGGTATACGATTCACTAGTAGCAAGCAATGAGAAGAGCATCACCTCAGTAAGCGTGAGGAGCACGACTCTTCAACAGGGTTTTGGTCACATCGAGTAAGTGACGGTGTTTGCGTTCGGCAACACCATTCTGCTGAGATGTATAGGCACATGAGGTCTAGTGTATAATGCCAAGAGACCTGAGAAACTTCATAAATTTGTAGGGTGCAAAACTCTAAGGCTTATCAGAACACAAATATTTGACGTGGCAGAAAAAATATTCTTTATCTCATTAATGAATGACTTGATAACATACCCATCCTCAAACTTATTCTTCAAAAGGAAAACCCAAGAAAGTTTAGAAAAACATATACATCAACCAAATAAAAACGATGTCCATGGTGATCAGGAACACGACTCGGATCCCATATATGTAAATGAAGGAGCTCAAACAACTGAGAACCGCTCTGACTCTGACGAGATGGAAAAGAGGAACGGTAGTGCTTCCCAAGCTGGCAAGCCTCGCATTGAAAGGAAGATCGCATATAGATCTGTGAAAGGACATGATCCAGCTTCTGCAGAGGAAGATGGCCAAAAGGAAGGTGCCACAGGTACGGTGAGACTGGTCCAGTAGGAATAGTGGAAGCACCAGCATGAAGAGGCTGGACCAGTCTATAGAGCCTCCGCTGCTCACGACCACATCCAATCACGCTGCCAATGAGCATGTCCTAAAACACAAGAGATGAATGTTCAAAAATGACACGACAATGCAGATCCTTAGTAAAAAAAATGGCACGACAATGCAGTATCTGAATTTGTGGATCATGTAGTGGTGGTGCCGGTCGCTGGAGTCATGATCTCTCATATACGAGAGGCGATGTCATCCATGCGCGGATATGCCTGGGAAGCTGGAGTATCTGAAGGCTCGATCTGCTTGGGCATATGTAGATGCTAAAATTTGGCGGTGGGCTGATTCATAATATCATTGGCTATCTCTGTGGTGAGGGTCCCAGAGAGTCAAATTCGTGCATACGCGTCATCTTGCTTCCACAAAGCATTGTCCTCAGTCTTATCCGTCGGCTCTGGCTTCGTCAGAATGTGATCCTTATTGTTGCACTGGATAAGGGTAAGAAATTGCATGGAGTACAACTCATAGTTGGTTGGTCACATCCATCTTCGCAATGGGAGTCGGGCCCTTGAAGGCACCAGACAAAGAAAAGATACCACCCTTATTCTCTGACATGATGAAAGAACGACCGAAAACAGAACTCAACTAGGAAGTAGTCCGATCTGAGCGAGTCTACACAATCATATGGAGGATTGATTGTATGTGTAGACTTATACAACCATCCCCATCAATCCTTGGTGCACGCTAGGGCCGGAAAACGTGATTTATAGGTCTGAAATCACGTTTTCTGGTCAAAATCAGACCATTTTCAGGTCAAATCAGACTGCTGAACGGCGCATAGAAGCACAAGACGGCTTGAAGGCGCAAGATGGGATGCCGCAGCAGGCTTGCGGCGGCCATGGAGGCCTGGAAAAGGGGCCTAGCAACGGCCTGCGGTGCTGGAGATGTGCCACAAGGGGCCTAGCAGCGGCCTGGAGGCCCCAACAATTGCAGCTGGTGGCTGGCTGTTGCCCTGGCGGTGGTGAGAGGGGGTACTTCAGCCCCTTGGAGGCGCAAAAGGGGCCTCGATGAGGGCTTGGATCCGATCTAGAGGCTAGCAGCGTCGCTCAAAGAGGTTCGGCGTGAGGCGGCGCGAGTTGGACTAGCGGTGGAGGCGGGGATTAGGTTAGAGCTCCAGTCTAGGACCGTCGCTCTGATACCATGTGGAGATAAAAGAATCAATTTCTTTATTGAGAGGTCCTAGGGTTCTCTTATATAGGAGAGAAACCTATTGGGAAAATTACAAGAAGAAGATGGAGAAAATAGAAATCATATAAACAATATGAAAGATAACTATATCTCAACAACTTTTATGTATGTTGAATAGGTATTTAGAAATTAAGATAGATTATTAGCATGATTGGATTCATGAATACACGTTAGTACAATATTTTCTTACTATTACTGTAGGACTTTTTACTTTTATGATTAGATCGATGAATACCATATAATTAGGGGATTTTCACACTACGAATCCTAGAGACTGTCAAATTCAATTACCTTCTCGTCCTCGTAAACATCGTAATTATCACAGGAACCATGTTGTTAATTTGACCCTCTTGGCTCTTAGAGTCAACTTGAGTTAATCATTCATGAGTTAAGCTAACTAGACACACACATCAGAAACACAATTCAATGGTCCATGTTAAAGTTTGATTGTTATATTATTGCAATCATCTTCTTCACCTCTTCCAACGTTCCACCCTTTCTTCTCTCCTCCCCCCGCCCCTTTCTCTCCCCTCCAGTTTCATTTCTCCAAACAGATGGTGTTGTTTGATCCAACTCATCGTATTAATGTGGATACAACGAATACTTTTGAGTCAAATGGCTCCAATCACCAGTAAACGGACAAGATCAAAAACTACATGCTCTACAGTGGTATCTCCACTACAGAGGATCCATCCACGCCTGTGACGGAAGGACGAAGGCTTCAATTTAGGGATGAGCATGGGTCGGGCCCTGAAGGGCCCAGGCCCATATAAAATTTTGGGAAATTTTCATGGGTCGGGCTAGGGCCCATGTTTTTTTTGTTTTTGGCGGCCCAAGCCCAAGCCCAGCCCAATTTTCATGAGTCAGGCTTGGGCCAGGCCGACCCATATAAATATGCATGTATCAAGATTCTGGTACTTTTTTGTGTTTTCAAGCTGAATTTATATAATTTTGTCACTTAAAGAGTGGGCAATCTGTATGGTTTTATAAAATTTAACAATAAAATAATAATAATGAAAGAAAAAGATGAATCAAATGTGAAGAATAGATCCATGCTGAGACAATACAAATATAATAGTATACCAAATGTGATTAGCAAATGTTGTACATGAGAAATGCTTGGAACTGTGATTTGAGCAAGCTGAATATGAATTTTAATAGGGTTTTTATCAGTTGTGCCCCTCTTAGATATTGCAATTTCAGTTATGCCCCTTCCTTTTTTGAAATATCAATTGTGACCCTACTTTATTGCAAAATTCACAGTTCTGTCATTTTGTAATATCAGTTGTGCCCCTACTTTACCTTAACAGAAGGGCAGAACTGTGAATTTTTCAAGAAGGTAGGGGCACAACTGATATTCTGAAAAAGAGAGGGGCATAACTGGAATTGCAATATCTCAGAGGGGCACAACTGATAAAAACCCATTTTAGTATTATCTCCTTGAGTTATTCCTGCGCTTATTGATAACAAATTTACTAGGCAATTAAAGAAGAGTAATTTTGGCACACCCTGTCACACATCTCATTAAAATAATGAACATACTATATCACATAGTCTGCAATAAAACCGTGTTCAGTTTTATTCTTTAGATTCCAGCCTTCACAATTTATAACATATTATCGGCAATTGATTATGCTTTTGCATAATCCAAAGGCCGCATCCTCCATGAATATATATTTTTTCAAGGCTATTGTCTGATGTGGCCTTCGAATTATGCATGTGAGGTGAGGGTGTTTAATTGTGAAATCATACATCTCTTGGAAGTACCCAACAACTGATTTCATGTTCAATTGGTCATCAATCGGAAAGCTCTAGAGCACATATATACAAATACTTAGCACAAAATAGAAAGATTGTCATAACAAACATAAGAACTGCCTGGTGAAGCAAAAAAAATAGTAATGTGAACTTGATTGTACCTGGAACCATAAACATAAAATGTCGATCAAACTCATAAAGGAAGAATTTATATTCTTACATCAACTCTCCTTTAGGTTGCCCAGCTACGTTGTCAATCCTGAAATTCTATATTTCCTTCGGACATTTGGTATATGTGTGACTTCAACTTTGACTGTTTGACACCTCTGAGAGCCTTCTTAATCTACACATGAATTAAACATTATGGTGTTCCCTTAGTTACGATTTGATATTATAGGAAGTTGATGACAAAGAATAGATATGTCATTCCACCAAAAAAACATATCCATGTAGGATGTAGTGTCATGGTAATTATCTTTTTAAAATAAATACATTGATGCGTTCAGCCTCGGACAATGGCCTTCGGGGCCCGGTTCAATCCGGCCCATGCTCATCCCTAGTATTGGTATTAATCCAAAGGCCTTAACCCATATAGAATGCATGAAGCATAGAAGGATGGAAAAACATGACATGGTTCAACATGTATAAAGATCCCGCATGTATAAGCCTGACCGCAATACCGACAACTAAAAATAATTTCATGATAGGCAAGATAAAATAAACATGACATGGTTCAATATTACATAAGCTAAATGGATGAATATCAAAACCAACAGAAGTTCAATATTAACCAAGCCAAGTAGTTCAACATCCAAACCATACTAGAACTAAATAACACTTTTAAAAAGTTGAAATGTCTCTAAAGTGAGAAGCAAAAGGAAGATCTTGCATCTAGGCAACCTTCAAATGGCATGTAAAGTCCTGCAATAGAAATTAAAATTATCAAAACAATATCTTAAACTTAATTATTAGAAGTCCTCCAAGAAGTTGTGCTTCTAGGCAACTCACTAGAAATGTTCCATTTCATGAGATCATTCCTACTTCTCTCTTGTTCGAACTTCCAAGTTGTGAAACCATGCTCGAAATTTGTGAATTTCAATAGATTCTGGCACTTTGACTCTTTTCTGTAGTATGGGCACACAAGATTCAAGTGACGGTCAAGGTGACTAGTCCCACCCTTAGTGCCACATGTTAAGTGTGCCTTACAATAGTTGCACCTGCAAACCTCTTTTCCATATACAACGCCGATTCTAGTCAGATGCTTCCACACCCAAGACTTGTATTGCTTTTGCCGTTTTCTTGTGGGCTGATTATCATTTCCTTCATCAATCACAGTAAGGAAACCAATCACGTCTAAATCGACAGTACTCGATTGAACTTGTTGTGAATCCGATGACATCTATAAGAAATTAGGAATACATTACATACTTAGAATTCAATTTATAATACAGGAAACATAAAAAAAACTCATAGACTATCAATCAACTTCTGATTTATATATGCATTAATATGTAATGTTGGTATAAGTAAAGAGATTTGTAAGATATTTTATTATGATATGCAATAAAAGATTGAAACTTGGGGAATGTGTAAGGCTGTATCCATTCCGATTCAGATTCATATTTAGATGTCTCGTAAAAATGCTGAAACTTGGATATCTATATACATTTAGATACTTTTTTTAGAAAGATTATAGGAAGATGATTAGAGGACGAGCACATCTCATAAGACTAAGAGGTGCTACTATATTTATTATTAATAATACTAAAACTATAAGACTGTAAGAGGTGCTACTATATTTACTATTTGATAATACTAAAACTCATAAGAGCATACATTAGTACATTACCGTGCTAAGATGTGGCTTGCAACACCCTTGAAGCAGAGAGGCGAAGGCTGCGAGATCGCGCGAGGACCGGGTTGTGCCGGTGCCGGTGCGTGCTGTAGTTTGCAGCAGAGAGGTGGAGGCCGTGAAGCCGTGTGATGCGACTGCACGAGGAGCGAAGCTCAAAGCCCAAAGGAGGACACTCGAAGGGGGAAAGCTTGGTGCGTGCTTGAAGACTACGGAGTTGTGCGGACTGCGGAGGAGAGGATTCGGCGAGCCGCAAGATCGAAGCCTGAAGCCCGAAGGGTGTGCAGACTGCAGAGGTCGGAGGGGAGGAGCCGCGACGGCAAGGCTCGCGATGTCGGGCGCTGGATGGAGTGGGGTCTGGTGCTGGTGGGGTTAGGGTCGGCGGTACTTGGGGTTAGGGTCGCACGAGGAGCGAAGCTCAAAGCCCGAAGGAGGACGCTCGAAGGGGGAAAGCTTGGTGCATGCTTGAAGACTACGGAGTTGTGTGGACTGCGGAGGAGAGGAGTCGGCGAGCCGCAAGATCGAAGCCCGAAGCCCGAAGGGTGTGCAGACTGCGGAGGTCGGAGGGGAGGAGCCGCGACGACAAGGCTCGCGATGTCGAGCGCTGGATGGAGTGGGGTCTGGTGCTGGTGGGGTTAGGGTCGGCGGTACTTGGTGGTTGTCATTTTAGCCTTTTAGGAAATGGAATGGAAGATTCGAAGGGCCACAAAACATAGGGGGGAGCGGTGCGTGTGATGGGCCATTGTCCAGCTTTATTTTAGTAACTTTCTAATTGGAAGAGGATGCACATCACTGGTGGAAATTGGAATGGGAAGAGTCGGCATTCATGGGCCATTATTCGACCGAGCTTTCAGGCTAAGCGACAGCCGACTCAAGCCCGAATCCGACCCAAAATTATTTTGGGCATGGATATTTGGCCCAAGTCCGGCCCAGCCCAATGCTTATCCCTAGGCTTCATCCCTCACACATCCTTTGAGGAAATAGATCAACAAAGCGAACTCCAAGCTCTTCTATGTTGTTGTGGCATCATCCACGTCCATCCACAAACATCTCTCCAAAGCCTTTCATTCCTTGAACATGAACACTGCCTCATCATTGCTCCCAAACCACCATTCGTGTATGTCCCACATCACGTCCACCGACGTGTTGTTGACAAAAAGGATTCCCTCAAAAGTTCCACATCGACCAACATACGTGTACTGCTTCCGAGCCATCTAAGCAAGCGTCCATGAGCCACCGAGATCTCATGTTGCCTGCGGAACCTCACCCTCGTCAGGGGTGGGCCTTGGGTTATCATGAGATAGGTTATCAAGGGATAGGATGCTTTGGGGGTGGAGAATGGTTGCGGCCAGGCTGCGAGGGGGAGGGGGTCTGGTGGTGGGGAGCAGGGGGCGATGGGTTTTTGGGTCCGATGAAGCTGTACTCTAGTGCTACACTGAAGCTGGTGCGATGGGGAATCAACGTATGACGTGGGATAGCTCCGACTCTGCTCGATGGTTCCTCTTGATGGGTGAAATAAAGCTCCTGATGATCTAATGTCGACGAAGGTGGTTCTGTTGGAGCTTGATGTTGTTGTAGACCCGGAGATGGGAGGAAAGAGAAAGGAAAGTGGGAGAAGAATGGGGGAAGAAGGAGATGGGATGGCGTAGCAAAGGATATGGGAAGGAAAGAGAAAGGAAAGTGGGAGAAGAATGGGGGAAGAAGGAGATGGGATGGCGTAGCAAAGGATCATGGAGTAGATCTGAAGGTATCTAAATACAAAGAAGAAGAATAAAGAATAAAGAAGGGAGAGAATGGTTGAAGGGGAAAGAAGGGCATAATGTTGTAAATCTTAAACAATAAGGGGATAATATTACCTATTTTGGACAGATTTCATCTACTTTAATTGGCCACATTAATGGGAGTTAACCATAGGGTATGTAGTGTAAGAGTTGGCAAGTTTATAGTGTCAGGTGATAATTACGATGTTTACATGGTCGAGAAGGTAATTGACAAAGTTTCTAGGGTCCATGGTGTAAAATTCCCTATTATTAGATAAAATTACTAGCAACGAGATCAATTTGAAAACATTGCATTTGTCGACAATTACGATGGTTATGCACAGATATAATTTGGAAGACTACCACCACCAAAAATAAACTATTTTTCACATGATATTATCAATTGTTGTTAGGGATGCAATCAGATACGTATATATCCATATCGGACCGCCATCATATCTGTTATTAAGAGGATACAGATATGTATTTTCGATTTTGGTAGATATGGATATGCATCTTTGTTTTTTTGCATATACAAATATGGATACAGATACTAGTTTCAATTTTTTTGAGGATATGGATATGGATATGGTTGCAAAATTTTATAGCAGATACGTATACAAATATCGGTATACTAAATATATATGTGTATCTGAGGCATATATAAATGTGTATATAAGCAAACATCTAAATATATTATAGAGTTGCACGTAATCAAAAGCGCTTTATAATCATTTTCAAATGTGGGAAGAAAAATATATGTGATTAATTACAAAAAAAGCCCCAACAATACCTTGATTCTTAATTAGTTTCTCATTTTTGAAAAGTTACAAAAGGAGGTTCGAACTTTTTTCTCGGATACATGCTTCTATAAGTTCTTGCGACCCTTCTATGTCGATGTTAAAGAATAAAAATTGAATGTTTAGTGGTTTTTTTTAATATTGCAAACATGAAGTCCTTAATAGAGTTGGGGCTCTTTTAAGTATTTATCCAATTATATGTCTTATGTTATTTAACTATTTGCTATAACAGTTGTTTAATTTAACATATTATTGTATCTTCTTCTTCTTTTTGTATTTGTAGTTTATGCAATTTTGATTTAGTTAACTATTAATTTTGTTAGAAAATAGGAATGCAGATGCGGAATGGTAAAGCATTAAGAACAGAAAGATAAACATGAACATCAAGATTTTTACGTGGAACCCTACTCCCTAAGTAGTGGGATGGAACCGCGGGAGAACGCCTCAAACGGCTGATAGTCTATTGCTTTTCTCACTGGATACAAGGAGTGGGGGGCTTCTTATATAGCCCTCATTGAGTCTCCACATCCCATAGATGGTAGACGTGGGACTAAACCACATGATGTGGTAAATGGATTTTGGAGCAATCCATTTACCCATCTACTACAAGAGTAATACATAACAAAATACTCCAACATTCCCCTCAAGCTGAAGCATGCAATGCTCAGCTTGGACAAATAGAAAGAAATCTCAACTCACAATACAACTATATAAGACACTACAGACAGTATCAACTCAACGCGCACAACTGTCAGCCGATGTCGAGGACGTTGCTTCTCATGACGTGTAGGTGAGGAGGACGAACGGGCTGGAGTGCGAGTTGAACTGAATCTCCTCGTCGGAGAGCATGTGCTATGTACTGCGCCTGTCAGAGTCACTACAACTGAAAATGAGACTCTACACGGAGAACTCTGGCCCGCCACAACATGTGGACAACTGCTCCATCTCTAAAAGGGCCGAATAAAGAACGTCGCTAATTATCCATACTTAGATCTTTGAAGATGGGTCTCTCTCACAGGACATCAAAGTGGGTTTTCCCTCATAGGAACCTTGGAAGGATCTCGTATTGGAGTTCACGATCGCTTGAGAATGGAGTCTGAAAAGTCTCCTCATTGGAGAACTGGGTCTCTCCCATACTGGCTCAGAGAATGAGATCTCTACTCTGGAGTCCCTATGAAACCACATGAAAACCCTAGCCCACATGGCATAGGGAATGAAATATCTACTCTAGAGTCCCTATGGATCACATGAAAACCCTGCCTGAAACACAAAAGATGGGGACCACAAATAATGATGACAAACATGTGCACATCTGAAAAAGACTGCATACATGTGTGTGTCTGAAGTTGAAGACTCGGAACTAATATGACGTCGAGTCTGAATATCTATAGAATTGTAGAGTCTGAAAATCTGACTGGCCTCTGACATATGAATCTGGAATCTAGAATATCTGACAATATGGCATGTAACTCTACACAATACTCTCCCTTTCTCCCATACTTGTTGGAAAATAGTGACATCGATAAAGTTGGGGGAAGACAACAAAGATGGGGGGAAACAAAGCAAAATAAGCCGTCACATTTTTTCGGCTTTTCTCTCTTTTTTGCATTTTTTCGGCTATTTCATCATTTTTTCAAATAAACCGTTCACTTTTTTACGGTTTTCCTCTTTTTTTGAATCATTTTTTTGTACGGATTTTTTGTACAATCCTCTTTTTTTAAAATTTTAAACAAAACTCTCAGCCCAAATAGGCCCAACTATATCAGCTCTCCCTTTTTTATAGCCTCTCTTTTTTTTGAATAAAATATCGATCGAAAAGGCCCGCCGCTCTCTCCTTTTTTTAAACAGGACGACCCACTTGGACGAGGAAACAAAGCCCAATTTGGCTTTAAAACCAATAACCTTATTTAGGGTTCCTTCGATCCCTGTGCTGCCAAGTCTGATGGAGACATGCGCAGGGGCTTCTTCACGCAGGGGCTCTCTCGCACATGTGGCTACTTCCTCTGCTATGGAGAGCGTCTCCTCCTCGAGGAAGGATGTCGCAGCTGCGTCCCTTCGAGGCTCCCGACAGTCAAATTGGGTGGCGAAGGAGGTGCGAGGATCTGCTGCCATATGCAGCTGGGATCGGAGGGTGCCGCTAGAGACGGAGCACGTGCACGGAGGAGGAGAGGCTCCTCGCCTGGGAGCCTGGTCGCCTGGAAAACTGGGGACGACGCCGCCTGTGGGAAGGGCTAACTCTTTGACGAGGAAATGCTCCGCGGAGGAGTGGCTTTCTGGATCGCGACGAAGAAGGTTGGCGGTTGAAGGTTGAGGAGATGCGCTTGAAGGTTTTGCCCTGGAGATCGGGCTCGACGTCGCTTGAAGGAGAGGGCCGCCGCCTGGGGCTTGGCACTGGAGAGGGTCGTCGCCCGGGCACCCTGCCGCCTGGAGCATGCCACGATCTGGGAAGAGCATGGCGGCATGATAGGAATTGCCTAGATCTGCGCCATCATTTAGAATCGGCTAGGGCACTCACCTGGAATCTGTGCCATCGCCATGATCTAGGGCTTCGTCGCCAGGAATCGATGGGAAAGAGCACGATCATTGCTCTTGACCGTGCACTGCTCATGAGATTAGGTTTCCTGAACTGGAACCCTAGTTTCCTTTGTATGATCTCAATAAAATACAATCTTCAATGCAGAAATTCCAAGAACAATTCTCTCATAATATGAACAATAATCTTCAAAATAATCTTCAAGAACATAGTTAGAAACCCTAGGATTGAATTTCGAATCTTGAACAAAAACAAAGAACTTAAAATTCTCGAGAATCGACCCGCTCTGAGACCATGTTAGAAAATAGGAATGCGGAAGCGGAATGATAAACGGAGAAATAAGAACAGAAAGATAAACATAAACACCAAGATTTTTACGGGGAACCCTACGCCCTATGGAGCGGGATGAAACCACGGGAGAACGCCTCAAAGGGTTGATAGTCTATTGCTTTTGTCACTGAATACAATGGGTGAGGGGCTTCTTATTTAGCCCTCATTGAGTTTCCACATCCCATAGATGGTAGATGTAGGGCTAAACCACAGGAAGTGGTAAATGGATCTTGGAGTGATCCATTTACCCATCTACTACAAGAGTGATGCATAACCAAATACTCCAACAAATTACAACTTTAGAAATATTTATTTTGGATGTAAGTGTTATAAAAAATATTTATCCCCAGGATAATCCATATTCATATGTAAAATGTATTTATCCGAATTATGAGTATCCATATCTAAGGATATGGTTAGCGATTGTCAACATCCGCAAGATATTCATTTTCGTATCCATATCCAGATTTTAAAAGGATAAAGATATGATAACACCTATATACGTATATGTATCCATTCGTTTGCATCCCTAATTGCAGTCATCCACCCTTTTTCTTATAGCTACTGAAATGGATCTCCAATGTGTGGGGAACCTCGAATGATTTATGATGCACGTTGATCCGTCGAATCTACCTCTGTCGGAGCACCCTGGCCCCTGCGCCCACTCCGGGCTTTCGACCTTCCCCATTTTGGAGGGGGATTCTCTCGTTGCTGCCCCGATACCAGGACTTGTTTCGGCCCATCTTGGGCAACGGCCTATCGTTTGCATTCTGACTCGACAACTGGACCGGTGAGGGGTCTATTGCTTCTAGATTCCCAAGGCTATTTGCCTTGACGGCGGACAGGGAGGTTAAAGTTGCTGATGTGTGATGTGATGGGAACTGGATGTCCAGATTCAACGCTAATTCTTCAGACCAAAGACTTGATGATTTCCTTCGGCTATGCGATTCTCTGGTTGGTTGTGAGGGCCCCGGGGGGGGGGACCACTGGGTGTGGAGAGGCGCTCCTTTCACGGTAAAGAAGGCCTATGCGGCTATTCGTAGGCCGCCTCCAAGCCCTTCCGAGGCCCTCGTTAAAGACTGCTCCTCCATATGGGGCCTTCACCTCCCTGAGCGTATCGGTTTCTTTCTATGGCTCCTCAGGCGCAAACGCCTAATGATGCGGGACCGCTGCGCGCGGTTCTTTGGGGCTGATTCCGAGTCCTACCTTTGCGGGGTGGCCATCGAATCGGTCGATCACCTATTCTTCCAATGTCAACGCGTTGCGGATTCATGGCTCGACCTTGGTCTCGACTGGGTCGAAGCGTCTTCATTCGACACATTTTGGGCGGGGTTCCGCTCTAACCCCCGCAGACCGCGGGTGGAGCTGTTAGGTCCTCTGGTGTTACTGTGGTGTATTTGGTTAGAGAGAAACGCATTGGTGTTCTCGGGCTGCAGATTCTATACAGAAAATGTGTTAGCGCGGTCCAAGGCTTTTGTGGAAGCTTGGTCATCTTTATGACCCTTTGCTTGTATCCTTTTTCTTTTCCTTATTCTTTTTTTTAATAGATTGGGGAGGGCACCATAGCGTGTTACCCCCTCTTTTGGTCCTTAAAAAAACAGGTTTACATCTAAAAATTGTAATCATATAACGTGTTTATCAACAACGTCATCATCCACCACTCTGATTCCTACACCCTGCATTTGCAGTTGAAGTGATTCAACCATTTCTTTTAAAGAAGATGTCTTGTTGCATGCATGATCAAGCTCTGGGCATACACATCCAAGGTCATTATCCTTGTCTTGTATCTATTTCAAAGCAGTTTCTAGCTTCAAAGCCAGTTCTCTCTTTTCAGTTTCTGTTTCCCACAATCGTTGTGCAAAAAGGAAAATTCATTTGCCAAATTTTCCACTAGCTTTGAGGCATCAAAAAATGACTCGATAATCGCATTGGTCCTTATTACATCTGAAAAATAGATGTCTCACTTGATCCTCATTGCCATCTTTGTACGTAAGAACTAGTGGATATCCGTGTTGACACCTTTCCGTTGACTCAATTCTTAACATCCTACGCTTAAAAATTAAATAAATCACATAACCTCGCGATTGCATTGATGGAGTATGTAAAAGAAGATGCATCTTAGATAGAGATGAATTGCATGTGTACATTTTAATTAAAACATTCCTAACGAGCGGAAAAAGATGAACCTATGACATTAAATAAGAATGGACATGTATGGGCTAAGATTGTCACCTTCGTCTATTGTTCCACATTGCATGTGTGATTCTATCCCGTAAGATTGTCTCCCCACTGAATATCATCACGTGCCCCCCCCCCCCTTAAGCCGTATAGTTGCGATTTGTCAAAAGCACTGGAAGCACTATACTGGGCATTAAGGCGAGGTGAGGCTCCAATGCCTTGCCCCTATGTAAGGCATTATGCCTCAGGCATCACCTAGAAGAGCACCTGACCCAAGGTTTTGGTGCGTGCATTGAGTGCCCAAGGCAAAAAGGTAGCTTACTCTCCACTATTTGTGTGTTTTATCCATATTGCGGTTTTATCTAAAGCAAGTTAAAATCATTATTTTATCAAAAAATCTTTTCCATGCTTAGCATATAATGGCATGTAAAAACCATCATTTATGGTCATGGTCTCTCACACATATCAATGTGTGGGAGTGGCTCTTCCCAAGGAAGGGAAAACATCGTCCCAATGAAGATTGTCTTGTGGAATGTACGAGGTTTGGGCGACCGTGAGAAGAGGTATGTTGTGGGGGAATCTTTTAAATGTCTAGCATGCGGATGTGGCGTTCATTCATGAGTCGAAGACTGAGTCGTGGGATGATGTGTTGTAGAAGTCAATGACATGTACAAGGTTGTCAGTCTTCAGGGTGATCCCGGCTGTTGGGATTGCTGGAGGAGTGGTTCTTGCTTGAGACAATGACCTCTTCGACCTACGAGAGGAAAGATTGGGCCTCAAATCGGTCTCTGTTGTCTTAGATTACACGTACGGGGTAGGAAGCATGATGTTTTCTTTGGTTTATGGGACAACTAGTGGGCCACGGAGCATGACCTTGTGGGAGGAGCTCAGATCGGTTAGGGAGGAATTTCTAGATATCCCTTGGCTTGTTGGCGGCGATTTTAATGTGACCTTGTTTGTCTCAGATCGGCATGGTGACAACGGAGGTCAGGACCCTTTCTCGGTGGCTTTCTTGGAGTTCATCAGGGAATAGACGTTGGAGGTTGTGGACGCCACGAACGGCCATTTTTCATGGAGAAATAGTTGATCTAGCCATCTATGTCCCGTTTAGACTGCTTCTTAGTGTTGGTGGAGTTGCTGGAGTTGTTCCCTTTGTCCTCGGATCAGTTCCTTCCAAGGTCGAGTTCTGATCATACAATTATTTGTTGGGACTCGGGTGAGGGTTTGATTCCTCGCTCTATCTTCAGATTTGAGAAGTCTTGGATGAGGGAAGATGGTTTTAGATAGCTGGTCGAAGAGTTTTGGTCAACTTTTCAGGTCAACGGTTCATCGGCGTAGAGGATGGCGCAGAAGATTTTGGGTTTGAAAGAGCTATTGAAGAAGCACAAGAGAGAAATGCGTCAGAAGCAGGAGGGGTAGAGAGAAGTCGGAGGGGGAGATTGCTCGCTTGGATGGTGTGGAGGACGGGACGGAGCTTAGCGAGGAAGAGAGGCTGGCTAGAAATGAACATCAGAAGGTGGTTGTCGAGGAGGACAAAACGAAGAAGGTGGAGAGGAGGCAGAGATAAAGGCAGAGATGGGTGAGGACGGTGACGCTAAATCTAGGTATTTTCATGCCGTGGCCAATGGAAGGAGGAATTGGATTCATGACCTGCAGGGAGAACGGATCCAGGGAGATGGGCCAATCAGTGCAGCAATGATGGCTTATTTTAGAGAAGTAGGTAGGAGGGTTCCATCCTTTGGGGCCATATGGCTTGGGAAAGGTATCTGTGCTCTGGGTCCTGAGCAGGCGGAGGGGATTATCTCGGATTTTTCCAGGGAGGTACGCAGGGGGGGGTCGGTCTTTGATCTTAATGCATACGGTTGTCTGGGTCCGGACAGTATATCAGTCTTCTTCTACAGAGAGTTCTGGAGTATGGTTGAAGAAGATGTTATGCCTTTGATTACGGAATTTAGAAGTGCCAACAAGGGTTTGGAGAAGCTGAATAAATCATTACTATTCCTGCTACCGATGAAGAAGGTGGCTACCGGTGAAGGGAAATTTGGACAGTTGTGAGCATTCCATTTTTAAAGGGGAGCAGTTTTACTGTCAAAATGTAGTTGAATGTGCCGAAGCACTATTAGAAACTTGGCTCATGTAACTAGTGTTTTATAGTAATTTATTGATTTTTTGGATGTGCCTCTACTGGAGGCATGTCCCATCTTTTCTTAAAAAAAACATATCATCTTTGTTCAATATTATGTTGTACAACTTATATCGGTGTCTCAAATCGAGAATTTTTATCATGCTAACATATCTTCTCCGAAATAAGAACATGCTAAATTTCAGGTAAGGCAACGTCATATTCTTTGAAAACCGTAAGACCTTCTGATTGTGTTATATAATTGATCGAATATAATTTACCTATCCTTCCACCTACATTTTTCCTCGTGTTTGACCAAGTGTTGGGTGCAGTTGGATGAAGAACAGATAGCAGAGGTTGTCCAAGGAGAACTGTGCATAGATAAGCTCAATCATAGGGAAGATGACCATGATGACTCGCACCGCAACTCAAGAGGAGTTTCTACTAGCCGGACTCCTCCTCCTAACTATTCGGTCCCACCTACAGAACTAAGCTTGAGACTGCATGAGCTCAAGCAATCCAGACTTGAGGAACGGATCAGGGAACTCGAGGTTGCCCTTGCCCATAGCCAGAGGCACCTCCATTTCATGGAATCCGAGGTGATGGAGTCTCTGAACACAAGCAGTGACATGGGATCCTCATCCAACCAGGAAAGTCCAACGGTTGCAGAGCCAGCAACAACGGTGGTGCAGCCTCTATGCATAAATCTTTCGGGGGATGCGCTAGATGCCTACAACGAGGCCTATGACGAGTTCGTGAGAATGAGCGAGGCAGAAGAGAAGCCACCATCACCGGCTCAGACAAGTGGAAAAATGTCTGGAGATGACTTCTGTGATGACGATGGTGGACCCCCGTGGGCAATGGATGGTTACGCACTCAGCTCACTGGCAAGCGATGGACATTTACAAGAGAAGGCAGGCATGTTGGACTCGATGACAGAGTGGGAAAGTGAACTCAGAATCGATGAAGCGGATGGTGGGGAGAATGATGACATCGACGATGAAGAAGGGAGGAGTTTGATCCAACAGATTGTTGAGAAGACGAGAAAAGGTTCGCCATTTGTATTAAACGTTCAAAAAATGCTACTTTCAATGGACAAGTAATTTTTTCCAAAGTAAAAGAAAAAAATGTATACATGAGCTGCAATGCCACTGCGCATATGGAGAAATGTCGATTTTGGTGGCGGGTCGAGTTTCTGATCACTGTTCTTGAGGTATTGAACTGCTCACAGTAATTCGTTATTCAGATTCATTATGTTATGCCACTATTTTTTGCGACTTTTGATTCAGTTGGTCCTATTATAAGGAAAGGAGGAGGTCATGATCGAAGTTTTGAATAAATATGAAACTGTCCACCGAATCGGAATTGCGGTGATTTTGTTCAGCATGACCCCTATATATTTTGCGTCAAAGTAAGATCTCTGAAAGATCATCTGTGGAAGCCAGGTTCAACTCGAGCACCAGTTTAAATAATACTGCTAGAATTTTTTAAAAAATTACCAAACTAAATTCCTGCCTGGGCCAACATGATTATATCCTAAGCATTATATCATTGCATCTATAAGCATTCATGTTGTCCATGTATGCATATAACTATTAATACTTTTAAAGCACAAAAATACGATTTTAAAGCCGACTTTCTTTGAAAAGTTATCTTAAACATTTTGTCTTGATTCTTTTCAATCGACTTCATATCCATTTCAGTCATCTAAATCAGAGGGAAATTCCTAAGTAGCATCTCGAGATTACAAAAATCCCTAGGTAATACATCTTTTTTTTACAGGGGTACTACAGATGTGTCGAATTCTCAAGATGCAGCACTAGCTGATGTTTTTTTTCTAATCTGGGTATTACAAGTATAGCGCATCTTGAGGATGCGACACTAGTGTCGCACATCAAGAATATGATATATTAGAGAGCGTCGGGAAATGATTCAATTCCATGGTGTTTCTAGTATATCGCATATTTGATATGTGATACACCTAAAAGATCCTGGAAAACACTACGCGCACTTTGTACACGCGACATACTTCTTGGAAATGATGCAACTCCATGGAGTTTCTCCTATATCGCACGCCAAGAATGTGATATATGAGAAACTCCCAGGAATTGCATCATTTCCATGAAGTTTTGACATAGAGTCATTCATTCATAATAGATCTTCATTTCCTAGAAAAATAGTTGTTTTGGGATCCACATTTAAATTGGAATAAAACAAATGCACAGATTCATATTATATCCGTTCATCCACATCGGCATTGGAATAAGCAAAATGCACACAATCATACACATCATTTTCAGGAAGTTTTGGCATACAACGATTTTGTCGAACTCTCACCCACAATGATGTTGAAGTCAACAAAATGCACACATGATTGACTCCCAAACATTCAAAAATATTATAATTTCATTAACGTAGAATTTACAAAAGGTGTAAGCATGCCTTCTTCTCTGTTGATATGTCCTTGTTGTATCATGTTGATCAAAAGATAATAAATGACTGTCATCATCAATCATCATTATTTGGGAGGGTCCTACATCATCATCCTCGAAGGTTAGCATTGGAAGCAGTGTAAGCGTGCAGTAAGTGGGTTGAGTACCCCTTACGTCCATGACCAGCCTCATCGGTGCTTGTGGTGTTGACATGTCTTCAGTCGGTCACTCGATAGTTGGTGTGACGAACTGGGTCTCCAAATTCGGGGATGGAACATCTGCATCTTCCCTCGCGTCTTCCTCTGCAACTGGTACAACAGGTGGATCATGAACTATGCCCCTGCCTCTTTCTCTCCCTCTAGACCTTCCTCATCTCGCCTCTGTATGAGCCTGGTCAACATGCTCCTCGTGTATCATCATCGTATCTACAAATTGGAATGCCAACCAGTGCTCCATTTCTGCCTTTACCTGGACTGCAATCTCTCGACACTCCTAGTGTCCGGTATCGTATATGGGGTCCCACCTGGACATCTACATCAAAAAAGAAGAATACACATAGTGATTATTCTTACGGATATGTCCATGTAAAACTAACATAATAATTAGTGGTTATTCTTACGTTGCTTGCCAAAGCAGCCCCCATCCATCCCATATATCTCCTCGTAATCATTTTGTACCAATCCATATAGCTTGGACTCGCAATGATCCCATTGGATTGGTCGAGGGCAACTATTCTATCCACTCGATCATCCCACTCACTTATATGCACCTAATGTCAGGATCTTCAATCAACATGTACTTTCCCCTCAAGTCGATGGCGTGGAGGTCCTCGAATGTAAAGCACAGTGCTGGAATGTCCTGATGGCCACCAAATTGACGAAGAACACGGTCCGGAAAATAATATTCCACAATGTGGAAGTATCAACTGCACTCGTACCCTTCAAATGTTCTGCCCCTCCAGACAGTATCCAGGTAGATGTGCAAGTACACCATCATCATATGGCATCCACATCACCTGCATGGAAGAACGATATATAATTTAATGGCATATATTTGAAGAAAATTGAATGATGATTTCGCGACTTATTTACCTGCTCTGGTGATTGCATGTTGAAAGCGTCGCGGTATGGTACCACGACATGCGTTGGTTGTCGATGATGCTCGAACGTAGCAGCCCAACGAACTCCTACCGGACGGTCGTGTCACTGCTCTTTCCCTGATCACTGGAGCAATGTGTGAAAAATGCTCCCATACCCACAAATGAATCAATATGATTGAGCCTCTGATCTCCTCGGTTGCTATATCTACTGCTAAACATAGATGCATTTATAGGAAAGTAAGGACTGCAGATCCCCATCTCAGCATCCTACAGTATTGTAGATCATGAAGATGTGGTAATGTAATCAGAGACATCAGTGACCCCGACTTGTCTGTAAATAAAACACCTTCCAAAAGCTGTAAAATGTATGCTCGTACATGCCTTTGCAAGACCACCTCATCAACATTTGGTGGCAACTCTGCAAAATGTGTAAATAACCAACTCGCTAAAACTCTGTTGCCAACAATCTCAGAAGGTAGGGGCCTGACACCTAGAAGCTGCTCGCATGTGTCAACTCACGTCGCTCCAGAGGCGGTCTCTCATGTAACCACCGGTCCATCGATCCGTAGCCCCAAGATGAAAGCGACATCCTGCAGCATAATGGTAATCTCTCCACTAGCCATGTGGAAAGTGTACGTCTCAGATCTCCATCGCTCCACCAAGGTTGTAATAAAATACCAATCTAGCATGATAAATTCCAATTCTGAAATGCATCCAAATCTTGCCTGAGCTATGTAAGGAAGTAGGCGGTCATCCAATGGGATGCGGCGTACATGTGTTCCTCATCGTCGGCAATGCAACCACGATGATGCCTATAGTTCGGAAGAGTCACGATATATTAGGAAAATATTTAGTAATTTAAAATTATTAAAAGACTTACATCGCCCGCCCAAATGCGACGCGAACGATGTCGCTCCCGCTGAGTCAAAACGGATAGATCAAGTGGTCCGGGGTCCATCTACAAAAAAATTATCGATTTAATAGGCATTAAAGAAGGCCTAAATATGTATCAAGCAACAAAAATTATTATCAACATAATGTGTCAAAAAAGAAGGAAAACTTACTCAAAGCAGGATATTTTTATTTGCTATGACCTTCATGTCCACATGTGCCGCATTTATTTTTATTCCTTTCTGATGGTTGTGCATTAGATGTGGATTCTTGAGAAGCCTGTGTATTTTTATTAAGACAACCATGTTTTGTATGACCAAGTATATCACAAAATGAACAAGTATTCTATCGAATGGCATCTCTAACATCCATTTCATTATAAATCCTAGTTGAATTTGCTTGCGGCATGCCTTGAATAAAAACGCAAGTATGCAAAAGGTTATAATAAATCAATGTCAATGTCGTTCATTACGGATTTTATACCAGGATAGCGGTCAGAACTGATACATATTATCCCTGCATGCTCACCAGTTACTCTGATATGTATCAACGAATGGAACCACTTCCATGTAGGATCGGATTCCTCATCAATAATTCTGAATGCAAGAGGAATGATATGTTTATCTCCATCCACCTCGCAAGCAATCAATAATTTTTGTTTGTACTTGTCGTATAAATGAGTCCCATCAATACTAATCAAAGATCTGCAATATTTGAATGCTTCAATGCAATGGTCAAATGCCCAAAAATATCATTTAAATCTATGACAATGTGGTTTCCAAGGGTCGGGGTGTTGGGTATGTTCGATGTCTATTTCAGTCTCCGGAATGGCATCCTTCATTGCACGTAGAAGATAAGGCATATCGGCATAAGACTTCTTCCAATCACCTAATATTATTCCAATTGCTTTCCTCTGAGCATCGCATGCCCTTTTTTCATTACGCAGTAATTGTACATCTCATAAATGTGAGCTCTACAGCTCAACATCCAAACAGTCGAGTCATCCTTCACTAGAGATACGAGCGATCTAGACATGAATTTGTAGTCCAATTGAGGTTAATCATGATTAAATGTTGGGTTTATGCAAGTGTGTGAGCCGACTATCTTAGAGATCATCCATAAACCATCGAATATCATGTAATGACCACGTAGATACCAAACACATCCTTTTGATCAGTTGGTGCAAAAAATAGACCATATCAAATTGGCGAATTCTTTAACAATGAAGTCGTAGTGTGCAAGGATGTGATGTTTCTTCACGACATACATCAAATCATCTTTACATTTGAAGGTTCTGCCCTTACGTATTTCATCAACAACACCATCAAGCCCAGACTTCTTTCGAATGTCATCCTCATAAGTTGAACGAATTTCATATCCTCTCACCCCAAAAAATGATAAATGGAGAACAATTGGTTGGGGAATTTGTTCATCGGCTCACATCTCCTCATTTACGATATTATCTTCAACATCTGATCATTGTCCACTTCCAACTCATCATCACTTCCCCAAGGGATGAAGTCGTTCAAGGTATGATTAACCTCTCTCAATAACGCATCACTCATGCGCCATTCGTGATCTGTAGGTGGTTGTGGTATGGGATCATCGGTGCTCCGAAAAATGGAGGTTCTAGAAGCAAGGAGATCGTCCACATCAATAACATTCGGCACTTCTCCTGCTGATAGACTCTCAATAATAATGTCAGTAGGTGTTGATTTCCCAATAGTTTGGACATATACAAAAACTCATTGTACATCATCATCATCAACAATAGACATCAACGTAGGCTCTTCGTCTGTACTGCGTGGAATGCAATGTGATAGTTTTATTTTTTGATTGTTCATGTCCAGGTCGAACTTCCGGTGGACTAGGTTCAACAACTCATTGAAGGTCATGGCTGGCATTAAACCAAAACCACGCACATTGGTCATCGAAGAATCAATAGTCGAATCTTTTAAATGGAACATACAATAGATTGACTCCATTCTGACCTAATACGTGAAGCCACATATAACTCAACATTATAGGATCATAAAAAAGTTGAAAAAACATGAATGATATACCATAAACCTAAGAACATAAAAACTTATGAACTTTACTTAAGCTTTTGAGAAATAAGGGATGACTCGGGAGGAGAGGTGATGAATCCACGATTCATCATCTTAATATCTTAATCTTAACAAAATCCATGAGTAAAATCCCATATAAATGTCAATAAAATCAATAAACTAACAAAATGACTCTTGTAAATAAAATACATTAATTATTGTATATTAGATTGTACAAAATAAATTACACATAAAAAGCCGCAAAAATAAGGAGTTTTATACTTGTAAATAGCCCAAAACTTCATGGATTTTTAATAATTTCATTTCAACTTCTTTTTACCTAATTCTTTCTCTAACTTGTTCATAATAATGTACATAAAAATACAAAAATACAAAACAAATTTTACCTTAAATAAATGCTCCTAGATCCCAATGGGAAAAAGCCGTAAAGACCAACTTCCAAGCAAAATTCCCGCTCCGTATGAACTCCAAATTCACCAAACTCACTTTTAAAGTTCAAGTTAGAAAATTATCTATCCAACGGAAGTGGTTTCATTAAAATCAGAGCTCATTTGCAAAAGTTGGGTTTTGGGACCTAGATGTACATTGTATACCATGTATATATTCATTCTTTGTTCATTTTTTATCTTACCTTTCTTAATTTTTAAAAATACAAAAAAATCATGTTTGTGTTGTATTTTATTTATATTATTTTATTGTATTTTTCTGTTGTAACTATCTCTTATTAAAAAGACAAAAATATATATATATATACATAGTGTGTTGTATTCACTTGTAAATTCACCATTATTTTTTCCTTCTTTATTTTGTTGTAATTAAGTAGATAACTTTATTTCATTTTATTTATTTAATTATTTTACATTCTCTACAATAACCACCATTCAACTCCATTACTCCACCATATTTTCTAACTTCTAATTCAACTCCACCATTTTATTAACCTCCATCCCACTCCATCTTAATTCTAACTTCCATTTTTCTTCTTTTTTATATACATGCCATTCTCCTCATTTTTGCCTTTGATCCATCTTTATGTGAGGAGAGCCAAGTTCCCAGAGTTGAATCGGTGACAGTGACGCAACCGCGGTCGAGCGACGACGGCCCTCTCTCCGGTGTGATCCGTTGGCTTTTTGGCCAACATCGCAGCCGCAACCGCGCGCTGCTCGAGCTCATCGCACGCCGACGATTTGAGCGAAGATCGTGCTCACGAGAGCACTCCATAGGCGACCGTCCATCTTAGGTAATTTTAATTTGATCTTGTCATTATTTTATCTTTGCAATTTTTTTTAAGCCATCACATTACCATCTATACATACCCATTTGTTCATTTTTATCACACCATCACCACTACATCTTCATTTGTCTACCATATCTCCATCACCGTCATCATCATATCATTTTCATCCCCCCCTTTTTTTTGTGTACATATGTCTAAAGAAAATTAAAAAAAATTAAAAAAATTAAAACAAAAAATGAGAGGTTATTTCATTACCACCACCGTACCATTTTTTTATCTTATTATCACCACCAATCCATCTTGTTTCTTTAATCTTGTTCCCTGTTTGAGAAACCAAAATTAAAAAAAATTTGAAAAAAAATTAAACAAAAAAAAGTTTTTTTTAATTAATATTACATCAGTAAAAAAAATTAAAAAAAATTAAAAAAAATAACGGAGGGGGGAGAGCAGCAGCTCCACGCCGCCGCCCCCCACCCCCACTCCTCATCGGCGGCAGCGCTGTCGGCCGCCTCCGCCACCATCAGCGGCTTCGTCCAGCCCCGACGCCGCCACCTTCACAGCGCGGCCTCCGCCACCGTGCCACCGGCCTCCCGACCACCGCCGTCGTGCCACCGGCCTCCTGACCACCGCCGCATCACCTCCAGACCCGACGCCGCAGCGCCACCTCCACCTCCTCCGCGCTGGTGACCTGCGCGCGGTGCGCGCTGCCCCCTTGCGGCCGCGCGCGGCCGACCCACCGCCCCTCCGCCGTCCGATAGCCGCGCCCCCGCGTTGGGTTCTTCTTTCCCTTGGAACCCACGAAGAAGAAGGTCCAACTTTCCCTTTTTTTATTGTAAAATTTGCATATTATCTTTTCTATGTTTCTGTAATTACAAACAAGTCCTTGTTTATAGTTTGTATTGTTTAAGTTCATTTCAGTTTTGCACAGAGAACCCTGTCTTTATAGATTAATTTGGACATCATTTATGCATCATTTTATTTAATGAAAAATGTTTTTATGTTGAGCAACTTACCCTCTGTCATGTGAGTATTTATTTGGATTTTTATGTTACTTGGGTAATTTATTAAAAATGATTAACTGAAATATTACATAGTTTACCCATTATGTGCCATTAAATTAATATCTCACACACGGTTGCTCTAAAAATTTCAAAAAAAATATATGTGATGCCTTGATGCGTGATTAACATACTATCCAAATTTCATCAAAAATGGATATGTCTTGTGCCCAAAATAAATTGTAGAGTGTTTCTAGTATTTGATTTTTAATTAAATCCACATACATCTTTTTTGCAAAATTTCAACTTTCCTGGATAGCTTATCTAAATATCTTTCTGAGATAAATCACACTCTGATTAATTTGATAACGTGGATTTATTAGGAATTATTTACTCACTGTCACTCTGTTTCCACTAAAAAATCCATAAAAAATTCATAACTTGTCAAAAAATTCCAAAAAAATTACTGTAGCTTCCTTGCATCATGTTTTCATTCCAGTAATTTTTTCATGATTTTTGCTTTCTGTTTGTGTGATAAATTGCAAAAAGACCCATAAAAAGTGTGCATTTTTCATTATTGCATTTTAAGTCCTAAAATTCTAAAAAAATGTGTTTTGTGTTCATCTCTAGATTAGTATTCTAGGAAAAATATAATTTGGCTGAATTGAACTGATTTGACATTAAACTTAATTTGGCTAAGTTGTATGCTTTCTTAGTATATTAGTTCACTTGCATTGTGTTTTTGGCATTCTACTTGCATAAAAAATCTAAAAAAAACCGCATTGGATATCTAGATCTTAAATTTGCAAATTAACCCCAAAGTTGTTCCTTTGCCTCCCTGAGTTCGACCCCGGACTTGCCTGGGATATAAATTAAAGCCGAGACACTCTTCACGGAGATCTTCTCTCGGTTCTGACCGAATCGCTAAGTACACGTGCTACAACGAACACGAATTATTTATCGTATTCAGCGACTAGTCAGATGGCGCCGTTGCTGGGGAGGCAAACGGCTTAGGGACTAATTTAAAAATTTGGATTTAGTTTTCCATTTACTCGGGTAGTCTGACCCCCGAGCCACTTGTATTTATTCCATTTTTTTGCAATTATTTCTCTTCATATTTTTGTATATATCTTGTTGTTTATCTCTCTAATATAAATCTTTGTTTCCTTGCGAGGGCCCGGTGGACTTGGAGTGCATCGGAGGTCGACGGACGCGAGGAGCGCCGACTGCTGAAGTGCGAGGATAAAGCAATTTATTTTTGAGAGAATTTTGTAAATTATTGTAATTATTTAGGTAGTTGCTCATTTCTAGCGGCTCTTGTTTGAGAGCTCGCGCATGTAAAAAGACTTGGACATTATTTGTGGTGTGTCAAGCCTGTTTCACTCT
This sequence comes from Ottelia alismoides, assembly GCA_037367405.1. Taxonomy (NCBI): domain Eukaryota; kingdom Viridiplantae; phylum Streptophyta; class Magnoliopsida; order Alismatales; family Hydrocharitaceae; genus Ottelia; species Ottelia alismoides. The sequence continues at coordinate 628,177 of JAZKJV010000765.1, forward strand.
CCGGCGAGGGTGGGGCTTGACTTGAGTGGCGAAAATTAAGGATTAGGCACACGGTAGTTTAGAATCAAATTTGTTTGTGCCAATCGTAATTTAGGCCACACTTATCTTAGAAGATTCACATATCTTATAAGATTCACAATGAGACGCACATAGACACGTACTACTTAGCTCAAATTCAATCAATTCTTCCCCGCTAATAGTATACTGTTTAGGTGCGGTTTTCTCGATCTGCATGCATTTAGTGTAATATTTACAAATTCAGTTTTGCATAACGCATGAAGAGTGCTGGGATTCACTGTAAGTATACCTTCTTCTGAGCATGCATCATAGTTTCTCGTTTGCATTCTGATTTCCGATTCCCATCTTGTTTTACACTTAAGGTTAAAGGAAATTGGGACTGAACGGTAGACGTGCTTGTATGTTCACATAAATTTCAAGTGATAACCTAACTCTAAAATTGGGACTGAATTGAGCAGGTCGATCTAATTAATTGGAATAAAAAGAACCCTTGTTCTCGGGTGCAGAAAGCCCTCATTGTTTGTTTAAATTGCAAGTGAGAGAGAGACGACCCTAGGATAGAGCCAAGTCTGGATTTCTTACTTACTACTGGTTCTTTCTTTTTAGGCGATTAGCTACTTTTCAGTGAGGATTTACGGGTAGCCGGTAAACGGTCCGGACTTCCTTAGCAGAGTGGGAGGTTTAGAGGACGCATTAGTCCTCAAGGAATGGGTAGCCGTATTTATACGGTATGTACTTACTCCTATACTGGCTGAAAGTAGGTCAAACTAGTCGTAAGAACCGGGCCAGTCTATAGGAAAATACGGGCACCTAACAGCTCGTTAATCTTTCCAAGATTGTATTCTCACCAACTAAAATTGACCAGATAAATCGGTCGAACTCTTACGGCCATCACGTGTTGAGTTGGTGAAATTGGGGGTTTGAATTGCGTTTGAATTGTGTGAGTTCACTCCGCACATTTACGTGCACCGTAGAACTAGCGCCTCATTGATTATCGTGATCTAATCGGTTCTTTTGACATCGAAGATGACTGATTGGGGGATATTTATTCGGACTTTGCGAATCTCTCGTTGAACCCTTCAAAAAGTACGTCTTCAAAGGTCCAAGCGCAACTTGGACCAACCTGGACTCATGACCCTCTTGAGTCCAGGATCACTCACTCTCGGGATGGTTACTCTCAAACCATTCCCTTTCTCTCTTCCCACCTCACCGAGGAAGACCATCGCCTTGGTGAGAATATCATGATTCATAAATCCTCTTCTAATCAAGAAAACCTTGCTGATTCAGGACATAAAGAAGATTCGAGTAAAATGCCAAAGAAGAAAGAAGAGGAAGAAGAGAACCATGAAGACCCGATGAGAAGTATACTAGCCCGATTGGCTGCATCTGAGCAGCAACAAGCATTACTGAGAGCTCAGTTGGGACAGTTAAATGTTGGGGTCCAACTACCAATGGACGCGGCTTATAACCCCGGACAATATCAAATTCATAACTACTTGAGTCCGGCTGAACCCGAGGTTAATTTTGAATTGAAGCCGCATTTCCTGAACCTGCTGCCACATTTTGATGGGAATGCTTCTGACGAGCCATATGCATTCCTAAGGGACTTTGAGCTCATCTGTGCTAACCTCAAACATAACAATGTTAGCCAGGATTATATTAGGCTCAAAGCCCTTCCATTTGCCTTGGGTGGAAAAGCCGATTACTGGGTGAAGAATCTTGGAATCATCGTCACCACTTATGCCCAGTTCAAGGACCTATTCCTAAAGAAGTTCTACCCGTTGAGTAGAACTAACATGATGAGGACGCGAATTACGAGTTTTTCTCAATTACCCAATGAAGCCTTCTGTGATGCTTGGGAAAGATTCAAGGACATCCTGCAAAAGTGCCCTTGTCATAGATTAGATGAAAACATCTTGGTCCAATCCTTCTTCACTGGTCTCAACCCTGAGATGCAGGGTTTAGTGAGCGCTGCCTGTGGAGGCAGCTATACATCACGAGGAGCGGATACCGTCTGGAGGGTATTCGAGCAGATGGCTGAAACTAGCCGCTCACAGATGGCCAGCAGGGCCTATACACCATCCCCCAGATCACTCTCACTTGGAGGGGGGAAATCAGCTGTAGTCGATCTCTCTCAGGATGTGATCCCTAGCATGGGACTTCTGGCTGACAAGCTTACTGTAGTCGAGAGGATTGACAGGAGGATTGATGAGTTAGACCGGAGCGTCTCCAAACTTCCAAAACAGATGGAGGAGTTGACTGAGAAGGTATCTAAGATAAAGATACCTGCCGTGACTGCACCCGCTGCTCCCATTTACCGAGTTCACCATGTTCAGGAGCAGTTGGTGTCAGGGCAACCCCAGCCGTGGGAGCAGGACCAATCCTACACCCACTCTTTCCAGCAGCCACCTCCAGCAGCAGAGACAGTCCAGGAGGAGCCTCCACCAATTTGGGAGGTGAATGGGATATGGTATACTCAGGACCCTGCCAGGCAGGGAAGTACGGGAGACCGACAGACCTATCAGTGTCCCCCGACCTTTCACAACACCGCATTCACCTCTGCACCACCTCCGTCACAGCAGAGCCCTGTATTCCATCCACCCCAGCAGCAGAGGCAACAGTACCAGCAGTATGGCCGACAGGGCCATTACCAGACGGGCCAGCAGGGCCCGCAACCCCAGCAGCAGCAGCAGAGGCAGTACACTGGCCAGCAGGGCCAGTCTTCCCGTTCTTCTTCCCAGTCTTATCCACTTCCTTCATCGTCTAGTCCCATGGATATTCAGCAGCAGATACTCGACGAGCTACGTTCCTACAGGAATGAGGTTCAGGACTTACGGGTGGATGTCAACCGCCTGTCCAGATGGCGAGACGAGCAGACTGCACCCTCTACCTCGATCCCAGCCCAAGTTCAGGCTAACCCCAATAGCCTGAACCGTTCTAGTTCTCAGCAGCACTTTGGTCAGGTATACTATTCAACATCTCCTAAATCTGAACATGAGATTCTTTCGTGTGACGAGGCTAACCACATGTCACTCAGGAGCGGAAGGACCGTGGTCGTACCTGACCGGGCGAGGGACACGAGGAGGGGCATCTCTGGAGCTCTACCTGAGGAGTCTTCAGAGGACGAGGAGGAGAGGCATCATATTTCAGAGCCCCATCAGCACCATTCGAGGATTTCCACTCAGGGAACCGAGAGGAGGAGGAGAGCACGTATGCAGCATCGTCAGCATGGATATTCTTCTGAGTCTACGGAGGACCTTGCATCTCCGGTTGTGGCGGATACCATCCCAGCTTCTATTCCACAACCTGTAGTAGATAGTTTTGATTTCGAGTCCATGTTGCATCAAAAAGATTCTTTTATGAAGAACTCTGTTTCCGTTAATGCAAAGAATGATCTTTCAGTTCATGATTCAGATTCTTCATCCTCTGTTTCCTTAGCTTCAATCCCTTTCCCCCGTGCTCTTACGGCAGGAAAGCGCATCAAAAAGATTCAGAAAGATGACCCTGATATGGCACGGTTTTGTAAAGAAAACATCACAGTTAAGGTGCCATTTGATGAATATGTGGCTAACCATCCTGCCTTCCAAAAATACCTTAAGGTGAGATGCACACCTACAAGGGTTAGCAGGAAGAAAGATAACCGAAATATAAAGACACATGTCTTATCAGTAGCCACAACATATTGTCTCAAGAATCAGACTTTGCCAAAGAAAAAGAGAGACATGGGTGCTCACTATGTGGAGAGTCGTATTGACGACATTGCGTTTGCACGCACACTCTTAGATAACGGTTCTTCGATCAACTTACTTCCCTTAGCCTTATATCAGAAATTGGAGTTGGGACCACTTCGCAAATCTAGAGCTTTACTCCAATTCGCAGATCGTTCAATGAAGAGACCTAAGGGAGAAGTGAAGAACGTCGTTATCTCGATTGAGGGGCAGAACTATCAGGTGGACTTCACAGTCTTAGACATGGAGACCCCCAATCATTGGAGAGAATCTCAGATCATTCTCGGGCGACCCTTCCTTAGGACCGCATGCGCAGCTTTCGATTATGGTACGGGAATGATGAAGTTCCGTTCTCCAGGCGGAGAAGTGAACCTTGAGATGAAGCAAACCAAGTGTCAGCGACCCGATTCAGAGAGTAGCACAGAGTACTCATCTTCAGAGGCAGACTGCAGTTTGATTGGCACAGTTGGGATTTGGGGACAGATTCCTTCAGGACAGAGCGAGACCCTTTCATCTGGAGAGGATATAGTGCATGATGCAGTTTGCCAGGTGTTGTCTGATCTTGTTAGAGATGCATCAACCTATTCTCATGATGACTTAGAGATCTATCCGGATCTGTCAGTTCCATCCTCTTCGGAACAATCATGGGACATAGATGATGAGTCGGACGTGGCTTTTGCCGATTGTTTGGATACTTTTGACGATCCGACTCCCGATACTTCTGATTTGGTGGCGAGTACTACTCAGCTTAGCCCACCTTCATGCAGCACGGAACCAGATTCAGATTCAGTTCAGCCAGATCTGCTTGATGATACCACATTGCCAGAACTGAAATCACTACCTCCTACACTTAAGTATGCCTTTCTTGCAGGACCCAAAGAGAGATATCCTGTCATCATTAGATCAGACTTGTCATTAGAGCAAGAGTCTAGGTTGTTAGAAGTCCTAGAGAGGAACCGCAAAGCAATAGGCTGGACAGTGTCGGATCTCGTGGGCATCAACCCCGCTCTCTGCTCGCACCACATTTTTATTGAGGATAACGTGAGACCTTCCCGTGAGTTTCAGAGGAGACTTAACCCCAATCTACGGGAAGTGGTGAAGAATGAAATTGAGAAATGGTGCAAGGCAGGGTTTATATACCCTATTTCTGACTCCAAGTGGGTGGCCCCACTTCATGTTGTCCCGAAGAAGTCGGGAATTCAGATGGTCACCAACGAGGAGGGGGTAGAGATCGCGACACGAGTACCCACGTCGTGGCGTGTCTGTGTTGACTACAGACGCCTGAATGCTGCGACCAAGAAAGATCACTTTCCCTTGCCTTTTATTGATCAGATCTTGGAGAGACTCGCAGGGAAAGAGTTCTTCTGTTTTCTTGACGGGTACTCAGGCTACAACCAGGTGGCCATAGCCCCTGAGGACCAGGAAAAGACCACATTCACATGTCCATTCGACACTTATGCTTTCAGGCGCATGCCATTCGGGCTCTGCAATGCCCCGGGCACATTTCAGCGGTGCATGATAGCCATATTTGCCGAGATGGTGGGAGATTTCCTGGAAGTGTTCATGGATGACTTCTCGGTCCATGGTGATTCTTTTGATACATGTTTAGCGCACTTGGACCGAGTCCTTACGAGGTGTAGAGAGGTGAATCTGGTACTCTCCTGGGAGAAGAGTCACTTTATGGTGACGGAGGGTATCGTGTTGGGGCATGTCATCTCCAAAAGGGGAATGGAGGTTGACCCTGCCAAGGTGGAGGTGATCAAGAAACTCGATCCACCTACCAACGTAAAGTCAGTGCGGTCATTCTTAGGGCATGTTGGATTCTATAGGAGATTCATTCAAGATTTTTCAAAGATCGCCCGCCCATTGACTGAGCTCTTAGGGAAAGACATAGAGTTCGTTGTAGATCACAGGTGTCTGGAGGCCTTTGAGCTCTTGAAGAGGAAGATTTGTGCCTCGCCTATCCTACAAGCTCCTGACTGGTCTCTCCCCTTTGAGATCATGACTGACGCTTCAGATTTCGCTATAGGAGCTGTGTTAGGACAACGACGAGAGGGGATTCCGTTTGCGATTCACTATGCGAGCAAAGTTTTAGATCCTACACAGAAAAATTATACAGTGACTGAAAAGGAAATGCTCGCGGTAGTATGGGCCCTCGAGAAGTTCAGATCATATATTTTGGGCTCTAAGGTGACAATATTTACTGATCATACAGCCATTCGATACTTAATGGAAAAGAAGGACGCGAAGGCGCGTCTTCTTAGGTGGATTCTACTCCTCCAGGAATTTGATTTGGAGATTAAAGATAAACCTGGAGTGAAGAATGTTGTGGCTGATCACCTTTCTCAGATTGAACTTAAGGATTCTCCTGATCATGAGCGGATTAGAGAGACCTTCCCAGATGAGTCAATTTGTGTTATTGACTCTCTCCCGTGGTATGCCAACATGGTGAACTATCTTGTCTCCAAGCAGGTTCCCCATGGTTGGACTAGGAGCAGCATTGATCGACTGAAGTCGGATTCGAGGAGATACCACTGGGACGATCCTTTCCTTTTCTTCGAAGGACCGGATTGTGTTTGGAGAAGGTGTATTCCTCAAGAGGAATACCAAAGTGTCCTCACATATTGTCATTCACTTGAGGCTGGAGGACACCATTCGGGAAAGAGAACCGCTCACAAAGTACTTCAATGTGGATTGTATTGGTCGACCTTGTTTAGAGATGCCATTGATTTTGTACGGTCGTGCCCGATTTGTCAAAGGATGGGAGGGACAGTTGGACAGAGAGATGAGATGCCCATGCAACCGATGATTATTTGTGATGTTTTTGATGCATGGGGCATAGATTTTATGGGTCCCTTTCCCAACAGCCAAGGACATGAGTACATTTTGTTGGCGGTTGATTATTTATCTAGGTGGGTGGAGGCTATCCCAACCCGAACCGCAGACAGCAAGACTGTCTGTAAGTTTGTGAGAGATCATATTATTGCTAGGTTCGGGGTGCCAAAAGTTTTGATATCTGATGGGGGTAGCCACTTTGTGAACCGAGATATGAGATCTTTAGCTAAGGACTATGGATTTGATCATAGAGTTACTAGTCCTTACCACCCACAGTCCAACGGCATGGCAGAGGTTTCGAACAGAGAAGTGAAGAGTATTTTGCAGAAATTGGTTCGTCCCGATAGGAAGAACTGGTCTCAGCTCTTGGACCAAGTTCTGTGGGCATATAGGACAGCCTACAAGACACCATTGGGTACTTCACCATTTAGAATGATCTATGGTAAGCCATGCCATTTGCCCGCAGAATTGATTCATAAATCCGAATGGGCAATTAAGAAGATTAATTGGAGTTGTCACCTAGGGAAACTTTGTCGAGACTTGAACTTGAACGAGCTCGTGGAAATCCGAAACAGGGCATATGACAACAGTTTGATTTATAAGGACAAAGTAAAGAGATGGCATGATCAACACATTAGGTGCAAAGACTTTGTCCCTGGACAAAAGGTATGGTTGTTCAATGCCAGGTTGAAGATGTTTCATGGGAAGCTCAAATCTAAATGGACGGGTCCTTTTGTGGTTAAGAAAGTGCACGAGAATGGAAGTGTAGAGATAGCTGATCTCACAGATGGTGCACAATCTCATGTGGTGAATGGACAACTGTTGAAGCATTTTGTTGATTCTAAAGAGCAGTTAGTCCAAGTCGAGGTCATCAACTTCATACAGAGTGAGCACAGAGCAGATACATCTTATTACTCTTCATGAAGATGCAGCATCAAGATTCAACATCTTAGAAGATTCAATCACTCTTGTACATATTCCCCCTTCTTTGTATATTCTCGAAATCACATCGGTTCTCACACTTACTCTTGTCCTATACTTAGGCTAACCAAAGCCTAAGTATAGGGGAGACCGATGCCCGCCATGTGTATTTACTCATCATTTCTCTTGACCTCGTCCGCCCCATTTTTGCTCTTCTTCTACACTTAGGCTGTCCAGAGCCTAAGTATAGGGGGGCGGATCGACTTCTATACTTTTTATTATTTTAGCTTTCCTACGCTTAGTACGAGCTATGTCTTTTTGTCACCTAGTGCCATGAGGACATAGCACAAGCTAAGTATAGGGGGCGTGTATATATTACATATATACTTTACCCATACCTCGTACTTTCACGTAATTTTTTTTATATATTATACAATAATTATGGGGTGGGGTAAAAAAAAACAAACAAAAGTAAAAAAAACTTTTTCTAGAAAATTAAAACTCTTTTTCTTTTGCTTTAAAAAAAACTTTTCAAAAAAAAGAATCTTTTCTTATTTACCTATCTTTTTCAAAAAAAAACTCTTGAAAAAAAAAGAAGCAAAACTTTTCTAACAAAAAAAAAACTTCTTCTTTGCCTTTGTTTGTCAAAAAAAAAACAAAAACAAAAACAAAAAAAACTAACTAATAAGTTGGTTTAATCCCTGATACAATTCACTTTCACACAAGACTAGTGATGTTCAAGAACACTTGGTTTATGAGGTCTTGAGATTTTGAGTTAACCAGCCTTAGTCATTAGGGTCCTTGACTTAATTATTCACATTTCCCTAGTTTGAAAGATTTGTATGCTATATTGCATGCTTAGTCTCTACCTTAAGAATATGATCAGCACCTCACATACACGACCGCAGTTATGATGAGATGAGTTGTAATTTCACTTGAGGAACTGGGATGAGGGATTTGAGTTTGGACTTGATTTGATGATGCTCGAGGATGGGATAAAATCAATGAAGGCTTCATGAAACCTGAGTGTCAGCATATTTAGCCAGTACGAGAACATGGTTCTTGTACTATCTCTTGATATTTACCTATGTGCCAGGGTGTGATAAAATAAAAAAATGTTGATCAGTGTGCGCCAACTCTTGGTAAAAGCAGTGGAGCTAGCCACAAATACTACAAAGAAATGAAATGTCAAAGAAAAGCTCTCATTCCACAAAGTCAATTATCAAAAGAGCTTCCACCAAAGGCGAGCGCTCCCAACCATTTCAAAGTGTCCACTTGGACCACCGCTATTAGGACCAGGAGTCGAGCTTGCACCAAAAAAGGGCTCTGCATCGTAAATGCTACAAGTCTGGGGGTAGAAGGTACGATAGGTACTCAAAAAAGGCACACCCCGGTGTACTCCCAGGAAAACAAGTGCAGACGGCTCCAACTTCTCTTGACGGACGCACTGATCAACACCAAAAAAAATGCGTTGCGTAATAAGGCACTTGAGAGGATCCTTGTTCCAATGAGAGGGAGAGAAGAAATGACACAATCCTATGCCCTCCATCAACTGGCCTGCCATCTACACTTTCAAGTCTGACAACTAAAGAGACGGTGGATTGGATGCAAGAAATGATTTATTCCCTAGTGTTGAGGATCGGGTCCATAGGAGAGTCTCTTGGACTGGAACCTTGGGTGACGTTGTGACTCTACTCTTGTAACTGCAGTCAACACTAAAAGTCATATCCCTTATATATACGTACACAAAGAGAGTCTGATGATTAGGGAAATTGGGTACCTTTTGACTAGAGCTTGGTTCAGCTTAGAATTTTAGGATCTCTAAAATCGAGAGTTCTTGAACGGATCAAGTCTTGTATTCACTTGCACAGTCAGGGGTTAACCCAACTTATTCATTCTTTATTTGCTCGAGGACTAGCAAAGTTTAAGTATAGGGGGGTGATGAATCCACGATTCATCATCTTAATATCTTAATCTTAACAAAATCCATGAGTAAAATCCCATATAAATGTCAATAAAATCAATAAACTAACAAAATGACTCTTGTAAATAAAATACATTAATTATTGTATATTAGATTGTACAAAATAAATTACACATAAAAAGCCGCAAAAATAAGGAGTTTTATACTTGTAAATAGCCCAAAACTTCATGGATTTTTAATAATTTCATTTCAACTTCTTTTTACCTAATTCTTTCTCTAACTTGTTCATAATAATGTACATAAAAATACAAAAATACAAAACAAATTTTACCTTAAATAAATGCTCCTAGATCCCAATGGGAAAAAGCCGTAAAGACCAACTTCCAAGCTAAATTCCCGCTCCGTATGAACTCCAAATTCACCAAACTCACTTTTAAAGTTCAAGTTAGAAAATTATCTATCCAACGGAAGTGGTTTCATTAAAATCGGAGCTCATTTGCAAAAGTTGGGTTTTGGGACCTAGATGTACATTGTATACCATGTATATATTCATTCTTTGTTCATTTTTTATCTTACCTTTCTTAATTTTTAAAAATACAAAAAAATCATGTTTGTGTTGTATTTTATATATATTATTTTATTGTATTTTTCTGTTGTAACTATCTCTTATTAAAAAGACAAAAATATATATATATATATACATAGTGTGTTGTATTCACTTGTAAATTCACCATTATTTTTTCCTTCTTTATTTTGTTGTAATTAAAGTAGATAACTTTATTTCATTTTATTTATTTAATTATTTTACATTCTCTACAATAACCACCATTCAACTCCATTACTCCACCATATTTTCTAACTTCTAATTCAACTCCACCATTTTATTAACCTCCATCCCACTCCATCTTAATTCTAACTTCCATTTTTCTTCTTCTTTATATATATGCCATTCTCCTCATTTTTGCCTTTGATCCATCTTTATGTGAGGAGAGCCAAGTTCCCAGAGTTGAATCGGTGACAGCGACGCAACCGCGGTCGAGCGACGACGGCCCTCTCTCCGGTGTGATCCGTTGGCTTTTTGGCCAACGTCGCAGCCGCAACCGCGCGCTGCTCGATCTCATCGCACGCCGACGATTTGAGCGAAGACCGTGCTTACGAGAGCACTCCATAGGCGACCGTCCATCTTAGGTAATTTTAATTTGATCTTGTCATTATTTTATCTTTGCAATTTTTTTAAGCCATCACATTACCATCTATACATACCCATTTGTTCATTTTTATCACACCATCACCACTACATCTTCATTTGTCTACCATATCTCCATCACCGTCATCATCATATCATTTTCATCCCCCCCCTTTTTTTTGTGTACATATGTCTAAAGAAAATTAAAAAAAATAAAAAAATTTAAAACAAAAAAAAGAGAGGTTATTTCATTACCACCACCGTACCATTTTTTTTATCTTATTATCACCACCAATCCATCTTGTTTCTTTAATCTTGTTCCCTGTTTGAGAAACCAAAATTAAAAAAAATTAAACAAAAAAAAGTTTTTTTTAATTAATATTACATCAGTAAAAAAAATTAAAAAAAATAACGGAGGGGGGAGAACAGCAGCTCCACGCCGCCGCCCCCCACCCCCACTCCTCATCGGCGGCAGCGCCGTCGGCCGCCTCCGCCACCATCAGCGGCTTCGTCCAGCCCCGACGCCGCCACCTTCACAGCGCGGCCTCCGCCGCCGTGCCACCGGCCTCCCGACCACCGCCGCCGTGCCACCGGCCTCCTGACCACCGCCGCATCACCTCCAGACCCGACGCCGCAGCGCCACCTCCACCTCCTCCGCGCTGGTGACCTGCGCGCGGTGCGCGCTGCCCCCTTGCGGTCGCGCGCGGCCGACCCACCGCCCCTCCGCCGTCCGATAGCCGCACCCCCGCGTTGGGTTCTTCTTTCCCTTGGAACCCACGAAGAAGAAGGTCCAACTTTCCCTTTTTTTTATTGTAAAATTTGCATATTATCTTTTCTATGTTTCTGTAATTACAAACAAGTCCTTGTTTATAGTTTGTATTGTTTAAGTTCATTTCAGTTTTGCACAGAGAACCCTGTCTTTATAGATTAATTTGGACATCATTTATGCATCATTTTATTTAATGAAAAATGTTTTTATGTTGAGCAACTTACCCTCTGTCATGTGAGTATTTATTTGGATTTTTATGTTACTTGGGTAATTTATTAAAAATGATTAACTGAAAGATTACATAGTTTACCCATTCTGTGCCATTAAATTAATATCTCACACACGGTTGCTCTAAAAATTTCAAAAAAAAATATATGTGATGCCTTGATGCGTGATTAACATACTATCCAAATTTCATCAAAAATGGATATGTCTTGTGCCCAAAATAAATTGTAGAGTGTTTCTAGTATTTGATTTTTAATTAAATCCACATACATCTTTTTTGCAAAATTTCAACTTTCCTGGATAGCTTATCTAAATATCTTTCTGAGATAAATCACACTCTGATTAATTTGATAACGTGGATTTATTAGGAATTATTTACTCACTGTCACTCTGTTTCCACTAAAAAATCTATAAAAAATTCATAACTTGTCAAAAAATTCCAAAAAAATTACTGTAGCTTCCTTGCATCATGTTTTCATTCCAGTAATTTTTTCATGATTTTTGCTTTCTGTTTGTGTGATAAATTACAAAAAGACCCATAAAAAGTGTGCATTTTTCATTATTGCATTTTAAGTCCTAAAATTCTAAAAAAATGTGTTTTGTGTTCATCTCTAGATTAGTATTCTAGGAAAAATATAATTTGGCTGAATTGAACTGATTTGACATTAAACTTAATTTGGCTAAGTTGTATGCTTTCTTAGTATATTAGTTCACTTGCATTGTGTTTTTGGCATTCTACTTGCATAAAAAATCTAAAAAAAACCGCATTGGATATCTAGATCTTAAATTTGCAAATTAACCCCAAAGTTGTTCCTTTGCCTCCCTGAGTTCGACCCCGGACTTGCCCGGGATATAAATTAAAGCCGAGACACTCTTCACGGAGATCTTCTCTCGGTTCTGACCGAATCGCTAAGTACACGTGCTACAACGAACACGAATTATTTATCGTATTCAGCGACTCGTCAAGAGGTGACGGCTGCTTATACCAATGATATGGAAGAGGGGTCGTAGGAGGACAATCGTGGAGGAGGCGGCGGAGCAGGAGGTCGAATGGGTCACCTTGGTCGAGGTTGGATGATTGCGCATGAAGAGAAGAGGTGGAAGGAGGAAGTGTGTGGGCCGATATGTATAGGTTTAAGCAGGGGATTTACTGGATATTGTATTCCTGATGTGCGACACTAGTGTCACATCCTCAAAATGCGCTACACATGTAGTACTCAGATAAAAACATTAGCCAGTGTCATATCTTAAGAATGCAGCACATCTGTAGTACCCATGTAAAAAAAGATGTTGTAGTACCTAGGAATTTTTGTAATCCCGAGATACTACTTAGGAATTTCCCTCATCTAAATCATCTTCAGTCAACTACTATATTTCCTCGACCGATTTCTTTTGCATGAGAGTTTAAATCATATTACTCAAAAATAATCCAATACACCAACATTTTTTCTCAGTCAACTGAGCTAGTTCACTTGAATAACTCTAAATTTCAACTGACTATTTTTTGCTTTGATGTTAATTTGACATTAATTACTTGATCGTTATTAAATACTTTTCATATAAAACTTAATTTCGGTCAACTAATCATGATTTCGAACAATCGACTTTCAATCTTCAGTCGACTAATTGTATTTATGAAATGACTAATCTTGCCGCTAGTAAGTTTGATGTTTTTAGAACTCAACTCGACTCAACTACTTGATTAGTTCAGTCAACTGATTGTCCTCAAGTTAAACAAGAACCTCAAAGACTGGTCGATTTATCATTAAACTCAAAGGTGCCAGTAGTGAGATACTCATTTGGTTAGCCTTCCTTATCCCTTATATCCTTTTTATGATTATCATCTTACCATTTTTGACCTATTAGAAAGTTCAACACCTATCAGGTGTTTTACTTCTCTACTTACCTAAAGTGGAACAATATGCCTACCTTGTGACTTGTAGTAAATGAAATAGAGATTGTTATATTAATTAAACATCTTTGATGGTGCGAAGCGAGCCATATGCTTCCTTTTCATCATTAGCTGAGGGTATAGAAGTGAGAACAAAGAGGTAAACAGGTAGAGAAGAAAACTAGCGAGGTTCAGTTCGATAGTCTACTACTTAAACTCACTCTACTTTCCTCGACAAAAGAGACTCGAAACCTCCCTGGCACCAGGGCTTGATTACATCACATTAAACCACGTGGATTGTATACAAATTTCATATTATATATCATCTTCTCAGTTCGACATTCCAATCTGGTCAACCTCCCAGCATCAACTCAAATCAAGAACCTCAGAAACTGGTCGATTTCTCATTAAACTCAAACAAACACTATCGACTGAAATCTTCATTCGACGAAGATTGAAACCAATCGATTAATTTAAGTCAGTTGACTACTAGATGATTTTTTTAGTATCCATTGAATTTTAACTAAAAACTTATTTATAGAATTTTAACTAAAAATTAATCTATATTAATTTTGATGACTATTAGGTCTTGTTTATGTCTACAATAGATCTTTAAGACTCTTTGTTAGACATAACTCAACACAATAAGAAGAATCATTGTATCAACTACAAGTGATTTATGAGCTCTAAACTTCCTAATTCATATTCGTTCTCTTAAGCTTAAAGCTCTCAAGTATCCATCTTTGTTTTAAGCTATTTAAATCCTTGCTAATTGATCTTACAGCTTTATAAACATATGCTTTAAGATTTTATATTAACAAGTCTTCTATTTATATAAGTGTTGTATTTATAAACATGGGCTATGGGTTCCTTTATGTAGATACCTTCTCTCAAAGAAATAATATCTTTCTTCAAAGTTATCCAGAAAAAGATCGATTATACAAAAAGTGTCCCCCCGCCCCCTCCAAGTAGCAAGAATAGTACAAGGTTTCCTTGATGAGAGAGCGTATGAGAGGAGAAATCTTAAAATAAAATGTTCTAGATCGTGTTATTAATAGAATAAATGTAGACCGGATAAAGTTGAGAGGAGCTTCTATCATTCTATGTGATAAGAAAATTCCTTTGAAAATCATAGGAAAGTTCTACAAAGCAGCTGTGAGACCTGCTACGCTCTATGGATCTGAATGTCGGCCTGCGAACTAGAGATATGTGCAGATAATGGTAGTAGCAGAAATAAAAATACTAAGGTGGATGTGTGGACACATGTGAAGATCGAATTCGGAATGATGCAATCAGGAGGAAAGTTGGTGTAGTTTCTATCGAGGATAAGATGCGAGAAAACTGCTTAATGTGATTCGGTTATGTGCAAATGAGATCAGTTGATTCAACCAATTAGGAGATGTGAGTTTTGGCATGTTGAATCGGCTAAGAGAGGGCGAGGAAGGCCCCATAAATGTTGGAATGGGACTATACAAAGGAATCTTAGTTTTTTGGATCTAAGTTTGAGATTGGCCCAATATAGATATGAATGTGTGGAACAATTTCGGGTAAGATATTTTGGGGGCTCCCAGGACTCACTCAGTTCTTGTTCTTGTGTTTATCACCATAGGAAGAACACCCATATATAGGACCTTCCAGTGACCTGTACGCCCCCAATAACTGTCCAAAGATTCTGTAACGTCTACATGAGACGTTTTGATATTGAAATCATCTTATTCATGGCCATTATCTATGTATTCATGATCATTGAAGGTCATTATTCCTGTAACTGCTCAACATCTCCCACTTGAACAAAATGATCATGATATTTCCCACTCCCACTATTCGAGAAGTGTTTATCTTCTTAGAGATGTTTACTTGAGGTCTATTATTCATGACACCTCCAATTTGACTCAATCATTCCTGAGTCCCATTAAACCAACATGTTTAATGTATGTTCCAACTGCAATTCCTTTAGTAAAAGAATCAACTAACATATCACTGGTAGGTATATATGTTACCTTGATTTCTTGTTTAGCCACTATTGCTTGAATATAGTGATAATGGATTTCAATATGCTTTCCCTTGGAACTATTTGCTCCACTGTTAATCAAACTTATTGCAGCTTGATTATCAAAATATATTTCAATTGGTTCTTTAACCAATTCGAGACCTAAGTTCTCAAGAAAGCGTCTGATCCAAACTGCATGAGTGGTGGCCATGCTACATGCAATGTACTCGGCTTCTTGTGTATGTCTAGAAACACGTATTCATTTTTTGCTACCTCAAGAAATAGCCGCTCCACCAAACATGAAAAGGCAACCTGATGTATATTTTCTATCATCAACATCTCCTCTGAAATCTACATCAGAGTATCCAATCACCTCAAGTGAATCAGCCTGGTAAATTAGTTTTAATTGTACAATACCTTTTAGGTATCTCATAATCCTCTTTATAGCTTCCCAATGTGCCATTCCGGAATTACTTTGATATCTACTTACCAGGCTTACAGGAAAAGTCGAATCAGGTCTTGTACACATCATTGCATACATCAAACTTCCTACTGCTTGTGCATATGGAATATTAAGGGATTTTCGTCCCTTTCTGGGACACTGACTTTTGCTAAGTCTTTTTTCCATCACAAGTGGTGTAGGGGCTGGAGTGCTATTTTGCATTCTAAACCTCTTCAAAATTGTATGCAAGTATTTCTCTTGACTTAGACTCAAGCTCGTTGAGCCTCTTTCTCTAGTTATTTAGACACCAAGAACATAGGATGCTCTGCCTATGTCTTTCATCTCAAATTCATTCCTCAATTTTTCTTTTGTTTCATTGAGCACTAGCATGTCATTTTCAGCAATCAAAATGTCATCAACATATAGTGACATTATAACAAATTTGCTCCCACTTTTCTTGACATATAATGACACACAATTATTCAACTTATTTGCAAAAAAATCTGAATTTGATAACAGTGTCATGAAATTTGAGATAATGTCGTAAAGATTGTTTCAAGCCATATAGTGACTTTTTCAATTTGTACACCTTTTTCTCCTTTCCTTCTACCTGAAAACCTTCAAGTTTTCGCAAATAAATGTCTTCTCTCAATTCTCCATTGACAAAAACAGTCTTCACATCCGTTTAAAATAATTATAAATCCATATATGCGACTATTGCCAAAATCATCCTTATAGATGCGAATTTGGCTACCGGAGAGTAGGTTTCTTAGAAATCTATTCCAGCTTTCTGGGTATAACCCTTGGCAACTAATCTAGATTTGAAATTATCAACAGTACCATCAACACGATACTTCCTTTTAAATACCCACTTGCACCCTACAGATTGCCTACCTTCTGGCAAGTCACATAATTCCCAAACACCGTTTCGCTCAATTGAGTCCAATTCATCCCTCATGGCGACCATCCATGATTCCGACTCATTAGAAGCAATTGCTTCATTAAAAGAAATAGGATTTGTACAATCCTCTATATCCTCATCTACAGTGTAACACGAAACCTCGCATCCGTACAGATAATAATCATCCATCCATGCAGGTTGTGTCATGTGTCTCTTGTTGCCGATTATACCCGTGGGTTGTGTGGGTCCACCCACTTCCTCCAAAGGTTCTATATTTACTATAGGTTCATGTTCCATTTTCGGATGAGGCATGCCATCTAATATTTCTTGTCTCGTTTCTATATCATTTTCATTATCTTCTAAGATAATTAGAGGTTTTGTTTCCTCTATTTCATGATCCTTTTCATCTTGATTTTCAAGAAAGGTTGCATCACGACTTTCAATGAGACCTTGAGTATCATGAAAGAACCTATAGCCTTTGGATATTTCACAATATCCAATGAATCTGCACTTTAATGTCTTAAATTCAAGCTTGTCTCTAAGCTGACTTGGATGCAGTGCATCCCCATTTTCGGAGATGACTTAATTCTGGTTTTCTACGATTCCATACTTCGGATGGCGTTGAATCCACAGATTTGGTGGGAATCCGATTCAATATGTAATTAGTTGTCAACACAGCTTCTCCCCAAAATCTCTTGGAGAGACATGAGTGTGATAACATACATCTTACTGCATTCATTAAGGTTCTATTTTTCCTTTCTGCTACACCATTTTGTTGTGGTGTAAAAGGCATTATAGTTTGTCTACTGATGAATCCACATTTCATCATCTTTATTCTATTATTTTAGCCTCAAAAACCCTAGCAAATGCGTGTAAATACCCTTAATTAGATCATATTAGCATTCATGCATGTGCATGTAAATAGTGTATAAAATACTGTATTTAAAGCCAAAATTATAGAATAAATAAAAGAAAAGAAAAAGAATAAAATAGTGTAAATATTTTATGACCCGAAACCCTGAGACCTAGGCATCTTGATGAATAGGTCGACAAGGAATAAAGTAGGGGGAGATAAGGGCCAAAATACAGCAAAATACCTTTCTTTTTAATTCATTATTCATTCATTTTGGAACCTATTTTTGGTTCCACTTTTTATACATCAAATAGAAAAACTTTGTACATGAAAGTTGTAGATAATTAAATAAAGAAAAATACAAAATCGATTTCACTGAAAAATAATATACAGATAAAAAGTTATGGTCTGAATGAAAATCCAGAATCCCAACTTCCCAGACCTGTATCTCACAAATGAAAATCCAAACGCAATAAACTCACCTTTAATTGTATATAATTTAAAATAAGCTATTTAATGGCGGTGGTTTCGCATTTGGCGGAGCTACGGTTTGAAAGTTGAGTTTTGGACCCCTGTTGTATAATTGTAGAGATTAAAATATTCATTTTATAATTTATTCATTATTTTTTATATTTTTATATTTTTATAATTTTGTAAATATTATTTATAATAATTATGTGCATTAAAATCATGATAAAAACCTAAATAAAATACAAAATAAAACTACCTATATATAGAATACATAGGTATAATACTTATACTTATACCTATATAATACATGCTTATATTTTATTAAGTGTACAAAATATATCAGAAAAATAAAGTAAAACTATATTTAAGTGTATAAAAATACTTTACAAATTTATAAAATAATAAATAAAAATAAATAAATTAAAAACACAAAATAAAAATAAATTATTAAAATACATAGATAATATACCTATAAAGGCTAAAATAGGTAACTTGTAAAATTATACTTTATAAAAATAATTATAAATCACCATAAAATAATTTATAAAATTACAAATATTTTTTATTTAATAACCTAAAAATAATAAAATCATTAGCTATTTTAAATTGATTTTACAAATGAATTTCTAGGGGTTTTTCCTGATTGGTCCACGTGGACCAACCAGGTGCTGGCCCCAGTTGACCCCGGTCAACTGGTCGTCCTCCACCCATGTGCCTGTGTCAGACATTGGTTTGACCTCGTTTTTGACGATTTTTCCAGGCCGCATCTTGCATCAAATCGTGTCGCACTCTTCACAACTTTTTCTCCTCGATCATCAGGCTTACTCGCCCAATGATTCTCTCGAGGATTGGATCTTTGCGTAGCTCTATACACCTCGGTCTTTGGTGCGCCATAACTACAGAGTCAAACTCCTTATATGCCACCTCCGACTTCCCTTTGAAAATTGAACCCCTCATTCCATAGGTTAGCTCCCCTAATCGTGCCCAAAGGTCCCAGGAAGGTGACAGCTTCCTCCGGCAGCCTTCAGGCGGATCGAGCATCGCCTGAGGCGGCTCCACCACTTCCCCCTTCACCGGCGGTCGAGGTACCCCTTCCCTCTGGTTTCAACCGTCGTGGATGCACTATTCCCCTTTTATTTTCGTCGCATTTTACTCGCATTAGTCCTAGGATCAAAAGCCCTCTCGAATTTTCTGGTTCCATCGATTAAATCGCCCAAATCATCCCCCTCGCCAGAGCGCTCCTCCGTCGAGCTTCGCCTCTCGTTGTTTCTCCGCCATTCCACCTCCGCGGGACCCAGGCATTTTGCCTTGGGTCCTCTCACCCATTTTTGCAGGTACCCGGACTTGAACGACCGCTTGGGGGCCATTTTGGCCTTCGCCGGAGACGCCCGAGCTCCTCCAGCTCCGCCGTCATCTCCGGTGAACCTCGACCATCGCCGAGGCTTTTTGGGCCCACCAGCGGATAGAGGACGCTTTCAGGAAGCCGCAGCCCCATTTTGAAGCTTAAAAGCCATCGGAGCACGGAGATCATGCTCGGGGAAGTTCGCCTCGCTGGCGTTCTTCCCCGTTCTTCCTCTGTGTCGCCTCACCGTCGGATCGGGCCGCCCCTCCAGGTTGCACAGCCACTATCCGATCTCCTCTCGCCTCAACCGTTCGATCGCTCGAGGAAGATCTGATCTTAGCCGTCCAAGCGAAGCGTCATCGTGCAGCGAGGGCTCGCCACATGTCAAGTGGGAAGCCCTCCACCGTTGGATCGCACAACGAGGGGTATTTTGCATCTAACCCCCGTGCCATTTTTGTATTTACTGATTAGTCCATAAACTTTAAGTGGTAGTTTAAAAAGTTTTGTAATAATTATATTTAGGCCCCTGAACTTTATATTATTACAAATAGGTCCTGGCCACGTCACCTCACGTGACCAGTACATGTGAGGTGAAGGGCATTTTGCATAGGACCCCCGGTGAGTTTGGATATTTAGTTTCGGTCCAGGGATTTAAATATTAAGTGTAAAACTTTTGGTTATTTTTCATCAAGGCCCCCGGATTTTTAGGATATTACGTTTATACCCTTCCCATGCGTGTGCTAGTCACGCGCCCTGGTCGGTAATTTGCAGGTGAACCCTTGCGGGTCTTGATATTTGTAATTGGTCTATTAAATGCAATAATCAGTACTATATTTTGTGTGAAAATTGTAACTTGTCCCTTGGATGTTTGTCTATTTGCATTTATACCCCTGCCAGGCTTGGTATTTTTGTATGCTTTCTCTATTTATTTCAAGCATCATTTTAACTCGAAAAATTACCAAAAAATAGCATAAGCTCCTGTGTGTTTGCACTTTCACGCCATATTTTTGCATTTCATTTTTATTGCATTTTAATATTTATTAAAAATCAAAAACATGCATTTTAGCTACTGTTTGCATTAGAAAATACCAAAAAAATATCAAAACACCTTGAAAAATTCCAAAAAAATACCTAAGGTTTATTTTAGTGTCTTCTAGTGTCAATCCAAAAATCATTAAAAATTTCAAACAAAAAAACTTAAAAATTAGAAAATACCTAAAAACTTCAAAAAAACCTAAAAACTTCTAGAAAAACCTAAAAATATAATCCCAGTTCCTGTAGTTTCTCTATTTTATTGTCTTTATTTTAACATTAATTTGGGAAAATTTTGACACTATTTGCTATTTTTCATTTCCATTTTAATGTTGGCCAGGAGTTAATTCACTATTTTCTTTTGTTTTGACTTTTAAGAATACCAAAAATATTTAGAAAAATCCTCAAAAATCACAAAAATAGTAAAAAATTAGAAAAAGGACCAAAAATATTTTATTTCCTAATTTTTGAGCATTTTTCCTTATTTTTATAAATATCTTATCACCTCTTTTCTTATATTATTTATATATTCTATTTATAAAAAATATAAAATACAAAAAGAAAATATAAAAATCAGTAAATTAAAAAAACAAAATATAAAATTAAAAATTAAAAAACCCACAAAAACATTGGCATTTTTGTAGACAACTAATCACACTTACTCTTAGCATTTGCTTGATCTATCTAGTGTGCTCCTTGTGTTCGACCTCTACATACTTACACCTATACACCTTTTTATGTAGAGCTAATAATAAATTTTAACTCCACCATTGTTTGTCATTGTTTGATTTGATTATTGGTTAATTGTTTACTTTAGTTGGGATTTCTGCGTGGTCGACGCATCGACTGAGTTCCCGCTTTGTGTGGAACTTAAGACCCGCGAAACTTTGGCTAAAGCAAATGGCGCCGTTGCCGGGGAGCAACAGCGTATAGTTCTTGCTTTTGATTGATTGTGATTGTTTGTTTACCGTATTGCTCTATTTTATCTCTCTTATATTTTTGATATATATTGCTGAGCCATCTGACCATCTCATTTCTTGTCTTCTTGCGAGGGACCGGTTACACAGCTTGTGGCTGCCTTGTGTATCGCATGGATTTCCGAAGTATTGGCGCTACTATCGTACGTAGACGAGTAGGGCTTGGTCACCATTGATGACTCACTATTGTGTTGAGCATCGACCTTGTCCGAAGTATCGAGCATAGGCCACGCCTTCACGGGTTTGTCTGTCTCATTGTCTTGCGTCCGAGTAGGATCTTGCATGCTCACGGGTGATTATGTTGCGAGCGAGATCCGAAGTATCGGTTTCGCCTATCGGCTTCCTCCCTCTTTTCTTTGGCTGAGTAGGGATCCGGGAAGGGTTACAAGGACCTTAAAAAGCGTAGGCTACCGGTTACACAGGAGGAGGACAAGTACGGGAACACTTTTTCGGCAGTACTCTCTCTCCTATAGGCGTAGCGCTCTAAGGACTCATTGAAAGATAACTTCCTGAATTCAAGCTAAAAACTACAAAGATAAAAACTAAACCTTCACGGCTTCATGTGTTGATTGCTAGTCGCATTTAGGTCAAGATCAAAAACACTGCACACTTGTGCGCAATTTTGCCCCCCCCCCTTCTTCATTTTGCAAATCTTGCTCTTCTCAATAATCACGATGATGGGAAGGAGGTCTCTTAGGCTGACTTTGTCGACACCGCTATCCAGCACTCCTTCCTATTCATATAGGGCAACCTCGGAGAGTCCAGACCCACTCTCCGAGCCTGAGTTCACTTCCACCTTGTTCCCCCTCGACCACCCTTCTCATTCTCCTTCCATCAGTCCAAGAGTTTCAGAATTTAATGCATCACAGAGCTCAAAACATTTGACGGCACCTGAGATGGGTTCTTTTGCCTTTTCAGAGAATCCAGAGATGGCAGATAGAGGAGAGCACCCAGATGAGCATGAGCACCCTCCATTTATGTATGATCAAGCCGCCATCAATAATTCACTTCTAGCATCCCTGGAGACCATGCAAAGACAAATCAGGGACCAGGGAGTATTCATGGGTGACCTCATGAGAGAGATCGCGTAGATGCGAGAAAACAAACCTGGGGGCGGTGGCAGTGGGGGTGATATACTAGCAGCAGACGAGGGAGGAGAACCAAATCAGGAGCGGCCGCCATAGACAATCATGAGAGAGTTGCACAATCCAGCCGCATCCCTTACGCATCGATGGATCAGACTCCCTCCCATCCATGGAGACTTCGAGCTTCGCCCGCACACTATTCAGCTTCTGCCTAAATTTCATGGGCTGGCGACCGAAGAGCCGCACCTTCACCTACAAGAATTTGAAATGATCTGTAGTACAATTCATGAAAGGCTGGTGACTGAGGACACCATCAAGATGATAGCCTTCCCCTTCTCTTTGGTTGATAGAGCCGCTTATTGGCTGAAACACTTGGGGAGGTTCGTCGACACTTGGGCAGAACTCTGGACCGCATACTTAAACAAGTATTATCCTCTCGGTCGGACGAACACGCAAGAGCTATGATAAGTAATTTCATAATGATCCCTAATGAACAGTTCCATGAAGCTTGGGATCGATTCAGAGAGCTCATTGACCAGAGTCCACACCATGATATATCCAAGCCCAATCTGGTTCATAGTTCTTTTGTGGCTGACACCGAAGCTGCAGGGGCTTGTAAATGCCTCTTGTGGTGGGTCATATTTTTCTAAGGGTGAAGTCGATGTTTGGGCCATCTATGAAGGGATGGCAGAGAACTCGATAATCATGGCCCAAGCCCGAGTCTACACGCAGCAGAAGTCCCACCAAGGAGCGGGATCATTTTAGAGGATCGCCCGCATCGATGTCGGTCCTCCTACTTCGTCGGCAGCCGCAGCCCAAGCTGAATCAGCCGCAGCCGACATGGGCATCATTAGTGAGAAGCTGGACCGTCTCAAGATCCTCGAGAAGAAGCAGATGCAAGGACTGGCCCAGATAGACCAGATTACCAAGACTATGAGTGACCTGAAGACGCAGATTCTTTGCGTTCAGGAGGCACAAACATCTTCTCAGCAGCCTCCCAGGTCACGGGTTGATGCCGGCAGTAGCAGCTCAACTCAGCCCTCTGCCTCGTACCGCCAGGTCAACCACATTCAGGCAGAGCAAGTCCCGCTACTACAGTACTTCCCATCGCAGCCACCATCTCATGATACTCAGATGGTGGTCTATCAGCCGGATCAGCCACTGGCAGTTCTACCTCCACCATCCTTCGAGCAGGAGCCATTGATGGAAGTCAATGGGATTTGATACGACCGGTACCCACAGCCCGGGATTCATCGCGATCACCCCGGATTCCGTTGGGGCTATAGTGGCACCTCATCTCAGCAGCAGCTTCCGGCCCAGGGACAACAGAACAACCAGCCACAACAGCAGCAGCCCCAGTATGCCCACCATCAACAATATCAGCATGGTCCTCGTCCCGCCTATCACAACCAGCAGTGGAGGCAGCGTCAGCCGCCTCAGCAGCCATACTCCCATCCTCCCCAGCATTATCCTCACCAGCAGCAGCAACATCCTCATTTCCAGCAGGGGAACACTTCCGGTTTTTAGGCCCCTGCCTTTGAGAACCCAGCTCTAGATGACCTTGCCCGCTTGCTTTCTGAACAGTGAGCATCCTTCCGGCAGGAAATGGATGAGTTCCGGCAGGAGATGAGGGATATCATCAAGGGCAAAGCCGCCATACCAGCTCAGATTGAACCAAATCTGAACAATCTGAAGAGGAAGTCTGAGCAGGTACAGTTCACAGAGGATACCTCTCCTAGTGATTATTTGAGTGACATGTCTTCTTCTTTGTATGATGCTGATTTTATGACTACTAGGAGCGGTAGGATGCCAGCCAGTGGCGCCTCATCTGAGCGATGACCACATGCAAAACCACGAGCGCCAGATGAGCAGAGTAGTGGTGCTGATGCCGCTAATGATGATGTTGAAGACGGTGGTGCTGATGCCACCAATGATGGAAATCCAAACGACAGTACTGAGGCCGTCAAGATACCAGATGCAGACGGTGGTGCTGAAGCCACCATTTTTGATGCAGAGTCAGAGCGTGGTGCTGATGCCGCGAAGACAGGTGTCGTTGGTGGTGCTGAGGCCACCACTTCCACTTTTGTTGAGCTCCCACATGTTGTGTTGCCACCTTTTGTATCTTTGGACTGTGGTAACAAGAAAAAGAACAAAAATATGAATAAAGGAAAGGTTTCTGTTCACACGTCAGATCCATATGCGTTGAATGATGATCATGGTATGGATTCTATTCCTTCACAGGTGCAGGAACCTCTTCCTAGTCCTCCATCTGTGGAGGCCCCCACTATCCCCTTCCCTGAAGCCCTCCGCCGAGCGAAGGGGAATAAAAGAGAAAATCCAAAAAAGACCCAACAGGTAGAGTTCAGCAACCAGATGATTGATAGATTCCACATTCAGCTAACTCTACATGAAGCACTTGAGCACATCCCCCTCTTCAAAAAGAACTTGAAAGAGAAGACTACAGTCCACAGGAAGATGAGGAACCACAGAGATCAAATCCATGTGCTCACCCATTCCACTTGTTGCACCATTCAGAACAAACTGCCAGCCAAGAGACCAGATGCAGGAGCTCCCTATGTCAGATGCAAGATTCAGAAGCAACAGTTCGATCGTACTCTATTAGACATTGGCTCTTCGATTGACCTTCTTCCGGCAGCCTTACTCGACCGATTCGAGTTTGATCCTCTTCTTAGGAGCAGGACAGTCCTTCAGTTTGCTGATAGGTCGACTAAGAGGCCGAAGGGGTTATTGAGAGACGTGGTCGTTACCATTCAGGGCCTGAAATTCCCCGTGAACTTTGTTATATTGGACATGGAGATCCCTAAGTCGGTAACCGATGCCCCATCATACTTGGATGCCCATTCTTGGCCACAGCCAAGGCGGTGATCGATTATGATAGCGGGAAGTTGTGTTTTCGCGTAGAGGGCGAAACCATACAAATAGAGACGATCGAGGAGACTAGAGCGAGAGAATTAGCATGCTCAGAGCAGTCCAGTGATATTGAGCAGATGACAGAGGAAGAGCTAGACATCCACCAGGAGTGTGATTTTGTGATGACAGATGATGAATCTATCTGGACAGACCCCGTAGCACAGACCCTTGCCCTGCTTACAGATTCACCATACTTAAAGCTTATGTCAGTCGAGAGTCTGGAGAGCACACCCTTGGATGAGGATACCGTTGAGGCTGACAGTGTTGGGATGAGTGGTGGTGATGATTTTCAGTCTTGTTCTTCTAATTCAGATCCCTCGGATTCAGACATTGATTGGGATGAATTTGATGAGTATTTACCGTGTCTGATTCCTTCTGAACCGACAGCTAGGACAGAGTGCGAGCCAGTACAGTTTA
The DNA here is from genome assembly GCA_037367405.1 of Ottelia alismoides. NCBI lineage: Eukaryota > Viridiplantae > Streptophyta > Magnoliopsida > Alismatales > Hydrocharitaceae > Ottelia > Ottelia alismoides. Next base: position 654,115 of record JAZKJV010000765.1, read on the forward strand.
TTGATGATTCAACATGCCTCCCTTCGTCAGATGTTCATGTACAACGAGAGTTCTCACATGCAGACCTGGTCGCCTTGACACAGACATATCAGAAGCCAGATCTGCCACCTCCCAGTTGTCCAGAACTGAAACCCTTCCCGCAGTCGCTGAAGTATAGATTCCTTGCGAGTGAGCCATATATGCACCCAGTCATTATCTCAACGGGTTTGACTAGAGAGCAAGAATCTCGTCTGATGGAGGTTCTTGAAAGAAACCGCAAGGCAATTGGATGGAGTATAGCTGATCTGCAGGAGATTAGTCCGACTCTGTGCTCCCACCACATCTATCTTGAGGAAGACGCTAGGCCTTCGCGTGAGTTCCAACGACGGCTGAACCCGAATCTTTGAGATGTGGTCATGAAAGAAATATCGAAGTGGTGGAGCGCCGATTTTATCTACCCCACCTTCGACTCTAAGTGGGTTAGTCTATTACATGTGGTACCCATGAAGACGGGTATCACTACAGTTGTGAGCGAATCTGGAGAGGAGATAGCTACCCGAGTACCCACTTCTTGGAGGGTCTGTGTGGACTACAGACGATTGAATGAGGCCACCAAGAAGGATCATTTCCCATTACCATTCATTGATTAGATTATCGAGAGGCTAGCTGGGAAGAGTCACTACTGTTTTCTTGACGGGTACTCCGGATATAATCAAGTGGCCATTGCGCCCGAAGACCAGGAGAAAACGGCATTCACCTGTCTGTTTGGGACTTATGCTTTCAGACGGATGCCTTTTGGTCTATGTAACGCTCCGGCGACATTCCAAAGGTGCATGTTGTCCATTTTCTCGAACATGGTGGGTGACTGTTTAGAGGTCTTCATGGATGACTTCTCGGTCTATGGCGACGGGTTTGATGCTTGTCTTGACTGCCTAGACCGCGTGCTTAGCGCTGCATTGAGGTCAATCTTGTCTTGTCTTCGGAGAAGAGTCACTTCATGGTGACTCAGGGGACGGTCCTTGGTCATATCGTCTCCAACAGGGGCATGGAGGTCGATCCGGCCAAGGTGGATATCATTAGAAAACTCAATCCACCATCCAATCTGTATCAATTGTGGTCTTTTCTGGGGCATGTCGGTTTCTACCGATGGTTCATTCAGGACATCAGTCGTATTGCCCGACCGCTCACTGATTTGCTGACGAAAGACACCGAGTTCATTGTGGATGATAAGTGTCTTGCGTCTTTTGAGACTCTCAAGAGTATGGTTGTCATGACTACTGTCCTTCAGCCACCCGATTGGTCTCTCCCATTCGAGATCATTACGGATGCTTCTGATTTTGCCGTTGGGGTTGTGCTTGGATAGAGGAGGGATGGATTGCCGTTTGTCATTCACTACACCAGCCGGACTTTGGATGCCGCTCAGCGGAATTACACTGTGACAGAGAAAGAGATGCTGGTCGTAGTCTTTACTTTGGATAAGTATAGATCGTATATTCTCGGATCTAGAGTGGCTATATTTACTTATCACACCGCCATCCGATACTTAATGGCCAAGAAGGATGCTGGAGCACGCTTTACCAGATGGATCCTTCTACTCCAGGAGTTTGATATTGAAATTAAGGATAATCCTGGAGTTAAGAATGTGGTGGCGGATCATCTCTCCTGCTTAGAGAACTTTGAGGAATCTGAGCCCAGCGCACCTATCACAGAGACGTTTCCAGATGAGGCGATCTTGGCTATCACCTCGCTTCCATGGTACACCGACATTGTGAACTATCTTGTTGCCAAGACGGTTCCACAAGGTTGGCCCAGGCAGAAACTTGAGACCTTCCTGGCTAAGGCCAAGTCTTACTATTGGGAGGATCCCGTCCTTTATCATGAAGGAGGGGACAACATCTGGAGGAGGTGCATTCCTCAAGAAGAACAACATAGCGTCCTCACATACTGCCACAAGCTTGAGGCAGGAGGACATCATTATGGGAGACAGACAGCACAGAAGGTGCTTCAATCCGGCCTTTGGTGGCCTACTCTCTTCAAGGATTCAGATGAGTTCGTGAAGAGATGTACTGACTGTCAGAAGATGGGTACTTGCAGACAGAGAGATATGATGCCCATGCAGCCCATTCATTTTTGTGAGGTTTTTGACGCATGGGGTATCGATTTCATGGGCCCATTTCCTAAGAGTCAGGGATTTGAACACATTTTGCTTGCTGTAGATTATGTCAGCCGATGGGTTGAGGCCATCCCCGCCCGAGCCGCAGATGCTAAAACTATGTGTACATTTTTGAGGAAAAATATCATTTCACGGTTCGGGGTACCTAGAGTCTTGATTTCAGACGGGGGTCTCACTTTATCAATGAAAAGGTTAGGGCCCTTGCAGACGAGTTCGGCATTGACCATCTGGTTTCCACACCGTATCACCCTCAGACTAATGGTCTTGCCGAAGTATCGAACCGGGAGATCAAAACTATCCTACAGAAGGTTGTTTGCCCAGACCGAAAGGATTGGTCACAGCTTTTGGACTTGGTCTTGTGGGACTATCGGACTTCCTTCAAGAATCCACTAGGGACATCTCCCTTTCGTCTCGTCTATGGCAAGCCGTGCCATCTGCCTGTGGAGATAAATCATAAGTCACTTTGGGCAGTCACTGAGTTATTATTGGATCCCGATAGTATAGGTGAACAGAGGATAGCAGAGTTGGCAGCCCTGGAGGAACTGAGAGATACAGCCTTTTCTAGCAGCCTACAGTACAAGAAAAAAGTGAAAACATGGCACGATTCTCACATCAGCCATAAACAGTTTGCGCCAGATCAGCGTGTATGGTTGTTTGATTCTAGGCTGAAATTATTTCCAGGGAGATTACAGAGCAAGTGGAAAGGTCCTTATGTGGTCAGGAAGGTACATGACAATGGCAATATTGACATATCTGAACCGTCATCTTCCTCTACCTTTCCGTGTTAACGGTCAACGCCTGAAGTTATATCTAGAGCATGATCCACCGACCGTTGACGTTGCCCCCATTCTTATGGTATGAGATGTGTTCTTTGACTCACATCATCTGCATCTCATACATGGTGATCAATTCCATCTTCTGTTGTATAGATCATCTGTCCATATCATACTCTCATCTGTTGATATCTTTTCTTCTTTTCTTCTTTTCCTTTTCTATTTTCTTTTTGCATCAAAAAGGTGTCGCCCCTCGTTGTCAGTTTCTATACTTAGGATGTACTTTGTCCTAAGTATAGGGGGGTGCGCACCCCGAGTTGTTCTATTCTTTTCGATCCTCTCCATTGTCTCCTCTTCTTGTCTATACTTAGGGATATTTTACCCTAAGTATAGGGGGAGACAATCTGAGTACGATCTGTGCATTTCCACCCTTGACCCTCCCTACGTTGTGTACAGTCTGCTATACTTAAGATTATTTGATCCTAAGTATAGGGGGGACGGTCAACTTCTCATTCGTTCATTCATTCCTTTATTTATTTATTTATTCTTTAGACTTGCTTATACTTAGTACGAGTTATCTCTTCTCTTTTCTCTCTGATCTATGAGGACATAGCTCAAGCTAAGTATAGGGGGGTCGTATATAGTACGTATATACTTGATCCATAACTCGTACTTTCGTATTTTCCTAATAATATGGCTAATAATTCTTTAAAATTCATTAAAAACCTTAATAAAAAGGTGTTTTATTCCTCAAATTCTTCTTGTATATACTGATTAATAAATCAGGTGAAAATGTTTTTTGCAAAATATTTGAAAAATAGTTTGAAAATCCTTGTGAAAATCTTTTGAAAACTATTTTGAAAATGTTTTGTTACATGTTTTCAACCTTTGTAAAAATGTGTGGTTTGTAAAAATTTATTTTCTTTGTGTGAAATTAAATTTTTGAAAAATGATTTGCAAACGGTTGGAAAAATGGTTGCAAAAATATTTTGAAAAATTATCTATACTGTTTGAAAAACCTTTGCAAAATGATTTTCAAATGTGTGCACATGTTTGTAAAATGTTTATAAAAATTATTTTGGACTATAGTTTTCAAAATTGTTTGAAAAACATGTGTCAAATAAGTTGGAGGAATACATACATCTCACTAAAATCCATTATATGCATATATCTATAAAATTGATCACTTACCCTTGTAAATTCTTAAAATCTACTTCTTGTAAATATAAGAAGCATGCCCGTGTAAATATTTTAACCTAGTTTTTAGCCAAAATCTTTTGCTTTCAAAAAATCCCAAAAACATTTGCAAAATTAAAATCCAAAAACATTTGAAAAATCTTCTGAAAAATACAAAAAATGCATATGCATTATCATCATCTTTTCAAAAATCCATAAAAAGTTCAAAATCTTGAAAATTGCATCACAAAAATATTTTCTGCACTCTGCATATCATTTGCATAGCATTAGCATTTTTCGGATTGAGTTTGATGGTTGAACAAGTCTAAGTAAAATCCGGAGATTGGAGCTTGACTAGACCTTAAAATCTACCTAATAGCAGGAACCTTATAGGAACTGGGTTTGAGGTACTTCAGGTCTAGTTGACTTAATCCTTTGAGAATCACGAGACTTGGTTCAATGGATTCTTGACTGCCTAAGTAGAGTATTTCGGAACATACACACGACTCTTGTTGATAATGACCTAACTTGGACACCTGCACCTTTCACATGGCTTAGCTCAATTGGAGTGGTGAGGGGATTGGATTTGCTGGTATGAGACGCACACAAGTGGAAACACTTGTCCTCCTCAAGGGAGGGAAGTGCACCCCAACCGTCCAATGATGAGGAAGTCTAAAGATAGGAGAGTGTGGGTTGCAATAAAGCTTCAAAAGAGGGATAATCTACTGGTTCAAGAGGAAAAACTTCTTTTGTAAATGTTGTTGTATATAGTATTCAAAAAAATGGTCAGGCCTGTAAAAAAAATAAAAAAATAAAATGCCTGCAAAGTATGTACATATGTTGTAGAGTCAATAAGCAAGATTGAGTTCCAAAGTCAAATATGTGAGCCTGCAGCTGGATGACTTGACTACACTGGTCTTGCATCCCATGATAGGTAGCTACACTGGCTACCGTCCATTCTTCTCTTCACCCCCTCCTCTTGAGCTGGTTTCCACTTGAACTTGGAAGGGAATACCCCGCTCCTCGAGGATGGAGCTATTGGATTGGGGAATCATTGGGTTTTCGTACTGGAGAAGTCAGTTCCTTTGTCATTCTAGTTGGGGAGAGCCACTATCACTTACACTGTACGAGTCAGATTCATAGTCGTAAGGGTTTGCGCATGAGTTGAGATATTTCTGACCTGGCTATTGAGGAGACTTGAATAGAGTTTTGGGATTCTCAGGGACCGTTGGATTTCAAATCTGGTTCTCACTAAGGTTCTGCCCGCACTAAAATTCCAAAGGTCCGAATTAAGCTCCAAACTTTGATTTTGTGAAGATAAGTTTGATAATTAAATTTAATCCACTTTCTCTTTTTCTTTTCTTTCTTTTTCTTTTCTGCACTTATTGCATAAGTGTTTGCTAGGGACTAGCAAAGGTAAAGTATAGGGGGATGATGAATCCACATTTCATCATCTTTATTCTATCATTTTGGCCTCAAAATCCTAGCAAATGCGTGTAAATACCCTTAATTAGAGCATCTTAACATTCATGCATGTGCATGTAAATAGTGTATAAAATACTGTATTTAAAGCCAAAATTATAGAATAAATAAAATAAAAGAAAAATAATAAAATATTGTAAATATTTTATGACCCGAAACCCCGAGACCTAGGCATCTTAATGAATAGGTCGACAAGGAATAAAGTAGGGGGAGATAAGGGCCAAAATACAGCAAAATACCTTTCTTTTTAATTCATTCTTTATTCATTTTGAGACCTATTTTGGTTCCACTTTTTATACATCAAAAAAAAAACTTTGTACAAGAAAGTTGTAGATAATTAAATAAAGAAAAATACAAAATCGATTTCACTGAAAAATAATGTACAGATAAAAAGTTATGGTCTGAATGAAAATCCATAATCCCAACTTCCCAGACCTGTATCTCACAAATGAAAATCTCACAAATGAAAATCCAAACGCATCAAACTCACCTTTAATTGTATATAATTTAAAATAAGCTATTTAATGGTGGTGGTTTCGCATTTGGCGGAGCTACGGTTTGAAAATTGAGTTTTGGACCCCTGTTGTATAATTGTAGAGATTTAAATATTCATTTTATAATTTATTCATTATTTTTTTATAATTTTATATTTTTATAATTTTGTAAATATTATTTATAATAATTATGTGTATTAAAATCATGATAAAAACCTAAATAAAATACAAAATAAAACTACCTATATATAGAATACATAGGTATAATACTTATACTTATACCTATATAATACATGCTTATATTTTATTAAGTGTACAAAATATATCAGAAAAATAAAGTAAAACTATATTTAAGTGTATAAAAATACTTTACAAATTTATAAAATAATAAATAAAAATAAATAAATTAAAAAGATAAAATAAAAATAAATTATTAAAATACATAGATAATATACCTATAAAGGCTAAAATAGGTAACTTGTAAAATTATACTTTATAAAAATAATTAAAAATCACCATAAAATAATTTATAAAATTATAAATATTTTTATTTAATAACCTAAAAATAATAAAATAATTAGCTATTTTAAATTGATTTTACAAATGAATTTCTAGGGGTTTTTCCTAGTTGGTCCACGTGGACCAACCAGATGCTGGCCCCAGTTGACCCCGGTCAACTGGTCGTCCTCCACCCATGTGCCTGTGTCAGACGTTGGTTTGACCTCGTTTTTTATTTTTTCCAGGCCGCATCTTGCATCAAATCGTGTCGCACTCTTCACAACTTTTTCTCCTCGATCATCAGGCTTACTCGCCTAATGATTCTCTCGAGGATTGGATCATTGCGTAGCTCGATACACCTCGGTCTTTGGTGCGCCATAACTACAGAGTCAAACCCCTTATATGCCACCTCCGACTTCCCTTTGAAAATTGAACCCCTCATTCCATAGGTTAGCTCCCCTAATCATGCCTTAAGGTCCCAGGAAGGTGACAGCTTCCTCCGGCGGCCTTCAGGCGGGTCGAGCATCGCCTGAGGCAGCTCCACCACCTCCCCCTTCATCGGCGGTCGAGGTACCCCCTTCCCTCCGGTTTCAACCGTCGAGGCTGCACTATTCCCCTTTTATTTTCGTCGCATTTTACTCGCATTAGTCCTAGGATCAAAAGCCCTCTCGAAATTTCGGGTTCTAAATCGCCCAAATCATCCCCTCGCCGGAGCGCTCATCCGGCCGAGCTCCGCCTCTTGCCGTTTCGCCGCCATTCCACCTCCGCGGGACCCAGGCATTTTGCCCTGGGTCCTCTCACCCGTTTTTGCAGGTACCCGGACTTGAACGACCGCTTGGGGGCCATTTTGGCCTTCGCCGGAGACGCCTGAGCTCCTCCAGCTCCGCCGTCATCTCAGGTGAACCTCGGCCATCGCCGAGGCTTTTTGGGCCCATCGACGGATAGAGGACGCTTCCAGGAAGTCGCAGCCCCATTTTGAAGTTCAAAATCCACCGGAGCACGAGATCAGGCTCGGGGAAGTTCTTCCTCTGTGTCTCCTCACCGTCGGATAGGGCCGCCCCTCCAGGTTGCACAGCCACCGTTCGATCTCCTCTCACCTCAACCGTTCGATCACCCGAGGAGGATCTGATCTTAGCCGTCCAAGCAAAGCGTCATCGTGCAGCGAGGGCTCGCCACGTGTCAAGTGGGAAGCCCTCCACCGTTGGATCGCGCAGCGAGGGGTATTTTGCATCTAACCCCCGCGTCATTTTTGTATTTACTGATTAGTCCATAAACTTTAAGTGGTAGTTTAAAAGGTTTTGTAATAATTATATTTAGGCCCCTGAACTTTATATTATTGCAAATAAGTCCTGTCCACGTCACCTCACGTGACCAGTACACATGAGGTGAAGGGCATTTTGCATAGGACCCCCGACGAGTTTGGATATTTAGTTTCGATCCAGGGTTTAAATATTAAGTGTAAAACTTTTGGTTATTTTGCATCAAGGCCCCCGGATTTATAGGATATTACGTTTATACCTTTCCCAGGCGCGTGTTAGTCATGCACCCTGGTGGGTAATTTGCAGGTGAACCCTTGTGGGTCTTGATATTTGTAATTGATCTAGTAAATGCAATAATCAGTACTATATTTTGTATGAAAATTGTAACTTGCCCCCTGGATGTATGTCTATTTGCATTTATACCCCTGCCAGGCTTGGTATTTTTGTATGCTTTCTCTATTTATTTCAAGCATCATTTTAACTCGAAAAATTATCAAAAAAATAGCATAAGCTCATGTGTGCTTGAATTTCATGCCATATTTTTGCATTTCATTTTTATTGCATTTTAATATTTATTAAAAATAAAAAACAAGAATTTTAGCTACTGTTTGCATTAGAAAATACCAAAAAAATATCAAAACACCTTGAAAAATTCCAAAAAAAATTACCTAAGGTCTATTTTAGTATCTTCTAGTGTCAATCCAAAAATCATTAAAAATTTCAAAAGAAAAAACTTAAAAATTAGAACTAAAAACTTAAAAAAACCTAAAAACTTCTAGAAAAACCCTAAAAATATAAACCCAATTCCTGTAGTTTCTCTATTTTATTGTCTTTATTTTAAAATTAATTTAGGAAAATTTTGATACTGTTTGCTATTTTTCATTCCCATTTTAATTTTAGCCAGGAGTTAATTCATTGTTTTCTTGTGTTTTGACTTTTAAAAATACCAAAAATATTTAGAAAAATCCCCAAAAATCATAAAAATAGTAAAAAATTATAAAAAGATCAAAAATATTTTATTCCCTAATTTTGAGCATTTTTTCTTATTTTTATAAATATCTTATCACCTCTTTTCTTATATTATTTATATATTCTATTTATGAAAAATATATATATAATACAAAAAGAAAATATAAAAATCAATCAATTAAAAAAACAAAATACAAAATTAAAAATTAAAAAAACCCATAAAAACATTTGCATTTTTGTAGACAACTAATCACACTCACTCTTTGCATTTGCTTGATCTATCATGTGTGCTCCCTGTGTTCGACCTCTACATACTTACACCTATACATCTTTTTATGTAGAGTTAATAATAAATTTCAACTCCACCATTGTTTGTCATTGTTTGATTTGATTGTGGGTTAATTGTTGACTTTAGTTGGGATTTCTGCGTGGTCGACGCGTCAACTGAGTTCCCACCTTGTGTGGAACTTAAGACCCGCAAAACTTTGGCTAAATCATCTACTAATGCCTTCTCGAATACAATAATCTTTGAATTCATTTGAGTTGAATTCACCACTTCTGTCAGTTCTAAGTGTTTTAATTGGTCTTCCCAATTTCTTCTCCACTCCCATTCTATATCTCTTGAACATTTCAAAAGCTTCTGCTTTTCTACTTAAGAGATAAATGTAGGTATACTTGGAGTAGTCATCAATAAAAGTTATGAAATATTCCTTATTACCATGTGTACTCACACTCAAAGGACCGCAAATGTCAGAATGGATCAAACCTAATAGTTCATTTGATCTTGTACTTTCGGAGAAATGTTTCCTTGTCATTTTACCGGTCAAACAATGCTCACATGGCAATGTTCTTGCTCCTGTCATGCTAGGTATTAGGTTCATCTTAACTAACTGATCCATTTTTGAATTTCCCCGGTGTCCTAACCGCATATGCCAAAGATCATACATTGACAAGAAACACAAGGAATAATCAGAACTTTCTTTCATTGATTCATAAGTGACATTCAGACAGAACAAATCATCGCCCGGTACAAATTTCCCCATGGCAAAGATTTTTCGATCTTTGTCGATGGTAACATGATTGTTGTAGAAGCGTACATCAAACTTCTTTTTCAGTAGCATGGGGACAGAGACGAGGTTTCGACGGATTCCAGGAGCATACAATACATCATTCAAGACCATTATTCTACTTCCTAGATCCAGTTTATATGTTCCAACACCTTCAATATCAAGGTAGATGTTATTCCCCATGTAAATTCTTTGTTCTCCCTTTTGAAGTTCCTTGAAATCCACTAGGCCCTCCTTGGTCTTCGAAATATGGCGGGTTGCACCGGAGTCAATCCACCATCCTTCGCACTCTGTCACCGTAGAGTTACATTCTACCACTACCGCAAATTCTGGATTATGTCATGATTTTTGCGTTCTTGTCCCTTAGAGGCACTCGCATTCTTTCGCTTCGGGCAGTTGGCTTTGAAATGACCAAAACTCCCACATCCATAGCATGAGCCTCGCGGCACTTTTCTGTGTTTTCCTTTAAATACAGCTTTGGAGGGTCCCCATCGCTTCTTGCTTTGCCCCGCATTTGCTTCATCTTCAGGTTCAACTTCAAAGACCTCTGTCTTTTTTCTCTGATTGGGCAAGTCTTGTTCCATCGCTAACTGAGCAGGAAGATCGGAAACATTCTTAATGGTACCACTCAACCTAAGAGTTGTCGCTGCTACATCAAAGGAGGATGACAAACTATTGAGAATAGTTGTCCCTTGCAATCTGTCAGGAATTTCTGACCCTGTTGACACTAGGTCTTTTGCCACGACGATCATTTTATTCACGTGATCGATTACGTTTTCGGATTCCTTCATTTTGAGGAAATTATATTTATGCAACAAAAGTTGAATACTTACCTCTGACTTAGAGTGGTATTTTTCTTTCATAGCATTCTATAGCTTAAAAGCATTTTCTTGGGTTTCGAAATCCGAATCAAGTTGTCCTCCATGTGATTAACATGAAGCTTCTCGTCCGGTTTTCCATTTTTTCCCATTGCTCATGTATCATCATTTGTTCAACAGTAGGATTCTCATGCAATTCGGGAGCGGGCTTATCGATCATGGAGTGGATGGTATCATGCATAAGACCATAGTGAATTCTACGGCTCCACATCTCGTAGTTCGTACCATTAAGGTGCTCCAATTTCACAAAATCAGTTGCGACTAATTTACCGGCCATTTTTCTGAATTTAAGAGAAGAAATAGATGAGAAGTATAAGAAGAGAGACGAGAATGTAGATGAAGGTGGATAAGAAGAGAAGGTACATTTTTGTTTTTAATTCTGGTTAAAGAAATAAAAGAATATTGGTTAAAAAAGAAGATTGACCAATATATATATATAACTTAAAAAGTTTCTTGGAAATCTTGGCAATTTTTTTAATTAAAAATGAAAAATAAAAAAATAAAACTCTCACATTTTTAATGAAAGAAAAGGGAATCACTAGATTTAATAAAAAGGAACTAGTCTATAGTGCAAGAAAATAAGGCAGAGAAGAAAAAAAACTGATGCCGTTAAAAGAAAATTACGGGAGTTCCAATAAACAGGGGGAATAATAATACAATGTAGATATCACTAATGTGCAATAATTGCAATAAAAGAAAGTGTACTAAAAATGATGATTATTTAATGGATAAATAAATAAAATAAAGTTGATAATTTTAATCTATCAACTTCCAACAAGGTAAAAAACGTCTATATTAATAACAAATATGGAAAATCAATCTCTCAATGTAGTTTTTTTAGTTGGAGGGAATAAGGCAAGTTTTTTTAGTAACAATGGGGAGGAAACAAAGAATCCATTGACTTCACTCAAAACGGCAAAAAAAGATAATGTATTATCAACAATTCACTAATAAATGCTTGGAAGATAAAATAAGGACAAATCTTTTTAATGGAAGGTCTTGATTTGTCAAGAGATCAAGGCAAATCAATTTCAATAAACAACTAATTATTAAAGAACAATTGTAAAAAAAAAGAGGTTTAAAGAAAGGTAACCTCTAAAGTTACGTAAAGATCAAAAAATATACCGATCACGGTGCACTTGGATAATTTAAAAACTTTTCGACGTGTTTAAAAACGTAAGATTACAAAAAAATCAGATAAACGGGTACCCCTTTTGAGGAAACACGGCTTTGAAATAAACGTTAAAGAAAAACGAGGCTTGGTTCCCCTATTTTTTAAACAAAAAAAATGATGGAACTTTACCCAAAACAGGAGATGATAATCTATACCAGGAAACTAGACTCGATATTTAAAAAACTGTTATTTTAAGCAGGGATATTTTAAGAAAGAGTAAAACACGACGGTAAAAAAACTTAGATTGAAAGTAGCAAAAAAACATGATTTTGCAAACATCGCCCCTCTAAAAATGGTAACAACCATATATTAGCCAAAAACAGAACAAATCAAGTTATATAAAGCAGTGAACTAAAATAAAATGGTTAAAAAATATATACCTTTCTTGCCTTTCTGAATTTCACGTCAAGTAACGGGTTGCATAGAGAAGGATGATGAGAGAAAGTGTGACGGAGATCGCGAACAGGATGCTCGACAGGAAAGATGTGCGTATGCGTCGTGACTGGAAGTGCACGCATTCAAATGCACAACAAGGCGTTTCCGTCGTGATTGAAGGTTTGGACGTGAACAAAAGACCAAGTTGTGTCGTCGCGATTCTTGACGGAGAATGTGTCGTCAAGATCGTGGCTCTGATACCATTTGTGGAACAATTTCGGGTAAGATATTTTGGGGGCTCCCAGTCCCAGGACTCACTCAAGTTCTTGTTCTTGTGTCTATCACCATAGGAAGAACACCCATATATAGGGCCTTCCAGTGACCTGTACGCCCACAATAACTGCCCAAAGATTTTGTAACGTCTCTGCATTTACATTAGACGTTTTGATATTGAAATCATCTTATTCATGGACATTATCTTTGTATTCATGACCATTGAAGGCCATTATTCCTGTAACGGCTCAACAGAATGGAGGCAAAGAATCCATTTAGCCGACCCTGCTTAATGTGAGAAAAGGCTTTGTTGTTGTTTTTGTTGTATTTTAAGGGACTCTTACTCTTATGCCCTTCTGAATTTTTCCGATAACACTTATACCCCTACTTTTTTTAATCACACTTATACTCATGTATTCTTGGAAATTTCACAGTGGTGCCCTTCCTTTAGTGTAATATACAATTGTGAATTTTATGATAATATATATGGTCATTAGTGTTATGCGAAAACTTTAAAGGACGCACATGTAAAAAATCATTTTTTTATAATATTGATTTGCATAATTCAACACCCGTGAAAATCATCTTTTTATAATATTGATTTGCATAATTCAACTCCTCTTATTGTGCCAAACTCACATTTGGTATCACAGCCATTTCGAAGCTCATACTAAATTCACAGTTAGTATCGCAGTGGCATTATGTTTACACAAATTTAAAACCCAATTGAATATCCCGAATGGCACGAAAGAAATTTGTTGCTCCTCATGTGACATCTTCCTACTCGATAACCAAGTCGTTGTGTTTCAATGGTAATGATTATATAGTTTGGACTGATCGAATAGAAGTTGTTGTACAATCCTTAGACTATAGGTTGTGGAGCATTGAAATCCTTCGCAGTCCTTAACTTGTGGAAAGCCAATATGATTTTGATGTTGATCAAATATGAGAATTTGAAAAGAACGTGAAAGACATGAACTTGATATATTGTGCACTTTCATTCGAAGAGTAGAAACAGGTGTTCGCCTATAAGATATCAAACGAGATTTATATTTGGATGTAATTGCGGCTACGTTTGCACATCTTCATGATGGGTGTTTATATGCCTTGAATCTTCATCATCCCTAGATTGAAGAACCGTCATATACACACTCTCATGCCATACCATACATCAACAAGTCGGAGGTCTCGTTATAACCTCTGTAGTATACAAACTCTCCTAGGTAGGGGTGCACACGGATCGGATAAAATCCGTAATCCGATCCAATCCGATGTTAATAGATTAGATTGGTTTGGTTTTATCATTTTAAGGATCGGATTGGAATTTTTCAAAATCCGTTAAAGTATGGATTGGATCGGATTATCATCAAAATCCGATACGATTCGTTAATTCGTTAACATATACATACATACATACATCTATACCTACATACATATACTCCCGCGCGTGCATATGCACACATTCCCATAAGACCATAATCAATGCCATTCATTTCATTTTTGTAGTGGATACGTGCCCTGTTGTCACCACCCTCTCTTCTCTTTTGAGAGATAAATGTTAAATTCCTAAATAATAAAATATAACTATACCTTGTAAAGTTATAATCCCCGTTGAAGTATTCCCCTCTCAGTTCCGATTCTCTCTCATTTCTCTCTTGACCCCAATATTTCACTCCTAGTTACATCTCCCTTTTAGTCCGTTTCAACATCTCCCTCCTCTAGCACAACGTCGCCACTCCTTCCTCGCAATGCTATCACCCTCCCTCATGATGCCATTGCTTGTTTCACACAATGGTGTCTCCCTCCCATGCGATACCATTTGTTCCAATCGTATTGCCACTTGTCTGATCTCTGTTAAAATAAATTAGATTTAGGACAGTTGTCCGATACATATGCTTGTTATTCTTAGCCTTTTTGCTTCTTACATTTTACTTATTCCAACTTGCAAGCTTATCCTAATGATGAAACCAGATCAGTTGTTTCATCTAAGAATTAATGTTCAAATATATTAAACCTATTTAAGAATTACTGAGCATTACTTGAACTCCTTTCTTTTCTAAATCGATATCCAAATTTGATTCATTTTTCTAAAAATGCATATTTTGACTATAGGTATAATCTGATAAATAAATTGCATTTTAAATGAGAGGCATGTTACCTAATTGGTGACCTATATTTAAGTTGGATTCCTGATACTCAATCGAGTATAATTGTTTTATGATTCTCGTTTGTTAATAATATATTATAGAGATTTTACACCCATAACCCTGAGTAATTTTGCAATAGCAATCATAACCCTGTATAATCATGAATTACATGAGAAACCCCCGATATTCATTACGTCTCACACTCATAACCCTCCGTTAGTTTAATATGTTAACTCAACTATATGAGTGGGTTAATCTAACCAATATAGGATCTAACAGCTAGGATTACTCAAAATAAAAATACAAAAGGAAAAAAATGGCAATCTTGGAGGTGGTAGTCAGGATTCTTGCTGGGGGATGATGTGGGAAGGCAGCGTTGTTGCAGCGAACCGAGTTCGACGAGGGAGGTGCCTCGCGGCGTGTGTGGGGAGTGGGGGAGGTGCTTCGCGGTGTGTGTGTGGGGCGGGGGGCTTAGCAGAGCTGGTGGGTGCAGACAGCTGGGGTTTTGCAGGGCGGCGGAGGTGGGTGCAGGCGGGGGTTGCAAGAGGGCGGTGGGTGCAGGCGGGGGTTATAGGGGGGCGGCGCCGGGGGCGCGGAGCTCGTGGGTGCAGGCACCGGGGGCTTTGCAGGGCGGCAGAGCTCGTGGGTGCATGCGTTGGGGGGTGGGGGGGGTCGTTGGGCCACGGGGAGGAGGGGCGAGTAGGGGGCAGGGGTGGGGGGAGGGGGGTGTGGGACCGCGGGGAGGAGGGGCGAGCAGGGGGAAGGGGGCATTGGGCCGCGGGGAGGAGGGGCGAGCAGGGAGGCAGGGGGCGTTGGGCTGCAGGGAGGAGGGGCGAGCAGGGGGCTGGGGGCGTTGGGCCGCGGGGAGGAGGGGCGAGCAGGGGGCAGGGGGCGTTGGGCCGCGGGGAGGAGAGGCGAGCAAGGGGGTCTCAGCTGCTGTCGAGCAGGGGACGCGGGGTCTCGGCCTGAGCTCGATCACGGGGTTAGGAGGAGGGCTTTGGCTGCGGGAAGAGGGGCGAGCAGGGGAGTCTCGGCTGCGGGTGGGCGAGCAGCTCCAGACGGTTGCGGGTGGGGCGAGCACTTCCAGACGGTTGTGGGTGGCCGAGCAGGGGGGGGGGATCTCGGGGGGAACTTGATGCGGGCGGTGGGTCCTTGGTGGCAGGGGGGATATTTCGAGCAGGGGAGGAGGACCTGGAGGGAGGGCGGGGCTTTTGGGGGGGGGGGGGGGCATCGAGATCGACGACCAGGGGGCTTCGACGAAAGTTGACGTGGGTGGGTACGAGGATGGACTCGGGAGGGGTGATTTGAGGAGGGAGCTCGGGCAAGGGGCTTCGAGCAGGAGCTCGCAGGTGGGAGGGGGGGTCAACCAGGGGCGGGGCAGATCGGAATAGGGGCTTCGAGCAGGAGCTTCGAAGAGGGGGGGGCGGAGGCACGCAAGCCTGAAGGTGAGGAGGCGAGGTAACGACGGCTAGGGGACACCCGCATGGCTTCCAGTGCAGGTCAAGAGGGTGGTTTCAGGCGACAAGGGGGGCTGGAGGAAGGGGAAGGGGAGGAGATCCACGTATGAGAGGAGGCTGGAGGAAGGGGAGGGAAACATCATTTTGTAAATATAAAATATTTTAAAGGGCAAATTTGTCCACAATTAACTTTTTCGGTCGAAGTTAACAGAGATTTGAAACGACACTTGACAAAGGGTTATGTCATGTAAAGGTTAAGCATTAATCAGGGTTTCTCGTGTAATTCGTGATTATACAGGGTTATGAATGTTATTGTGAAATTACTCAGGGTTATGGGTGTAAAAATCCCTATATTATAGGACTTTGAAGGGTGCCGTTAGAAGTAGTTTGGATTGACATAGCTTAATAATTTAGATTAACCTTGGACTTCATCAATATCTGACTGCAAAAAACACATTTTTTGTTTGTGTAACTTATCTTTGGATCATTATTTGATAACTTGTGTTACTCTTACTTGAATCATTAGTTAGAAATCATTTGTGAAAAAAATACAAATGCATCATTTATAAAAAAAGTCTCAAATTCTAAATTCAATATAATCATTTAAGTTGATTGAATGGTCTTCAACTTTTTTATTACGGATTAATGAAGTTCTTCAACTTTAGTTGAATGTGTGATCTTCACATATTCTGCTCTTTAGATTTGATCTATATTACCAATTTTTTAGCCATAATTTAAGTGTTGAGGGCTAGTGTGCGATGAAGCACAAGCATGAGAGGGTAAACAATTGAGATGGAATACTAAGTATAAAAAAACCCTAATCAATCCGATCCAATCCGTAATCCGTTGGATTGGAACGGTTTGGATTTAGATGTTTGATTGATTGGATTGGATTGGAAAAAGTTAAAATTCATTAAGGTTGTATTGGACATGGATTAAGTTAAAATTCGATCCAATCCAATCCATGTGCACCCCTACTCCTAGGATTAGGGTCTCAGTATTCTCTGTATTTTCTTCTTCTCTACGGTAGAAAACGGTCATCGCCACCCAAGGACGTAGCTCAGTTACTTGTGAACCTTGTAAATTGGTATGTCTTCATGCTTGCATGTTTGATCGTGTTTATGCATGCTTCCGCAACAACAATGGGCACCCTGTATTTTTCCTCAAAAATATCAAGTGAAATTTGGAGAACTCTCCAAATCATTCATATGGAAAATGTTAACACGAATGGAGCATATTTTCAACATCCATGGGTTGACGCTTGACACCTATGCGAACGAACGTGCATACTGATACCTATGCGAACGTGCATACCGACTCCTATGCGAATGTGTAGTCAATCCTACTTTTTCCTTTAAGTATAACAAATATGTGCGGTACTCTCTCCAGCCCCACATGTCATGTACTACCCAACTTAAGGGGCTTTGCAGACTTGAAATCCACACCCACAATCGACGTCGTGTTGAATAGGGCATAAAGCCTATAATGAAGAAGCCATGTGAAGTAAATAGGCGTGGAAAGCAAATCCATTTACCACTGTTTATAAAATGACCGTGTAAAGTATCATCGATATTTATCCTATATGAAGTACATGAGCACATTGGATAGGCGGGATAGGTAGAACTCATGTTTTTCCTCTATAAGGGGAAAAAATGTGTATGGTACTCTAACAATTATGATATTGACTCATGTCATTAAAAGGTCTCTCATGTCGCGCTTGAACAACTGAAGATGGAAGTACTTTTGATTTAAAATTAAGACATCTCAAGATGAATTTTCGAAATCCTTCAATTATTTTAATTTGCAAAGTAGAAAATAAAAATTATAAGAAAGATGTTATGTTTGATATCAAAGATAGACCTTGAAAGGGAGGTTACATTTCAAAATGAACATTAAAAGATTAATCGATGATATTGCTAAATTTACAAAAGGGAATGAAAATTTAGATAAACTTACGAGGACTTCTGCACAAAGTTTTTGCTAAGTTGGGCTTGGGCTATAAGCATAACACTTCTCATGCATCTATATTCCATTGATTCAAGTTCAAATAAAAATGAGAAAGACATGAATTCTATTAAATGAAGTGGAGAATCTAAAATATAACCTAGTTGGACCTAAAAGAAAAAGTGGATCAACTGAAAGTCTAGTAGGTGAAAGAAGAGGGAAAATCACAAAAATTATGCATAGAAATATGCAAGAAGATCAAGATTTAATGAAGACCAATAAAGGACACGTGAAAGACAGAAGAAATAAAGGACATTTTGAAGGACCTCCACGCCAAAGGAAAGAAGACCACAAGGAATATTTAGCAATTACTTTGGAAGGATGATGCCTTCATTGTCACACCAAAGATTTTATATCAATGAAGATCAAAAGAAGAAAGCAATTGACTATGACCTCTAAATGCTCACTATAGGAGGTGAATGATTGACATATCATCACCGAAGTCAAATACAAGATTGAAGAAATGGTTTGGAATAATTGCAATGGTAGTATTGTTAGCTTTAAAAGGTATGAATAAATCTTAAGGGATTTTTACATCAGGAACCCTATAAACTTTATAAATTACCTTCTCGACCTTTGAAACATCGATATTCCTTCCTCGACCCTGTAAACTGGCTTCGTCTTACCCCATAGATCCTATCATCCGTTTTAACTTTATTTCATTCAATTGCTTGGGTTAGTCTTGAGTTAGTTTAACCAATGGAAATCCAATAATGGATATTCCACCTCCATGTTCTTTCCAAAGGTCATCCACTCCCCCTTCTTCTCCAGACACATGACGACAGATGTTGGAGATGAAGGAGGTGGAGATGCCTAGGGATTCGGCAACGTGGTCGTTGAGGAAGACTACCACCACGAGGTCGATTGAGAAGGATCCTCCCTCGCACATGTCCGTGTCAACCTCAACAAGGTGAGGGGAGGAGGTCAAGGGTGGGCGGAAGTCCAGGAGGGGGTACAGGTCGGGGAGGGGAGGAGGTTGGGGAGGTGGGTGAACGGCCTAGAGGAGGCGGTTGGGGGCGGAGCAATGTGATGGGAGGAGGTGGAGTGGGCAGAGGCACAGAGCAAGGGAGGAGGAGGTGGAGTGGGCAGAGGCAGAGAGCAAGGGGAGGAGGAGGAGTGGGCAGAGGAGGTCGGGGGGGGGGGGGTGGGGAGGGAGGTCGGGGATGGGCGGAGGTTGGGTAGGCCGGTGGTGGCCAAGGGTCGGGGAGGGGTGCAGGTTGGGGAGGTTTGCGAACGGCCTGGAGTAGGCGGTTGGGGATGGATCAAGGTGAGGGGAGGAGGAGGTGGAGTGGGCAAAGGCGGGGGAGCAAGGGGAGGAGGATGAGGATGCACAAGATAGGGCTTGGAGGTCAAATGCAGCGCAAGGGAGGTCGACAGAGGTGGGAGGGTTGGGAGATTGAGGGCGATACAGGGGAGGTCGGTGGCAGCACAGGTGAGGGTTGGCAGATTGAGGGCGACGCAGGGGAGGTCGATGGCGGTGCATGGGAGGCTGGGAGGTCGAGGACAACGTTGTAAGGGTCGGGGGTGGTGCTTGGTTGGTTGAGGGTTGCATAAGGTAGGGTACCTCACCCCTAACATTACAAGACGTGATGGTCGAGGGAGTTGAAACGACTCCCTCGACCATCACAATATCCTCTTTTTATTAATGAGAAAAAAATTTATTAATGTCAAACAAAAATGCAAAAAAGGTTATTCGAAAAATTTTGTCATTAATAAAAAGGGATTTTATCACTTGTGCCCCTCTGAGATATCGCAATATCAGTTATGCCCCTATCTTTTTGGTAATATCAGTTGTGCCCCTCACTTCTTGCTCCGTCATCAGTTATGCCCTTCCGTCAGATTAACCGTCAAAAAATTAAAATAACCATGGTTTATTCAAACCATGGTGTGGTTAACAAGGGTATTATGGTCAAAACAAAATTAGGGGCGGAGGAGGAGTTCGAGGGAGGAGCTCGAGGCAGACCGTGACGGAAGGAGGGGGAGGCGGTGCGGCGCCGGGGAGGGGGCGGCCCAGGGGAGCGAGCACGGCACCGAGGAGGGGAGGGGGTAGGGGCAGGGGCGGCGGGCTGGGAGGCGATGCGGGGCTGGGAGGAGGTGCAGCGCCGGGGAGGAGGTGTGACGCAGGGGAGGAGATGAGGCGCCGGGGAGGGGAGGTGGCGCGGGGGGAGGAGGCACGGCGTCGGGGAGGGAGGAGGTGCGGGCGGTGGGACTTTGGAGGCGCCGCAACCTGCGAACGCATTGGCGAGGCAGAGAAGGCAGGTCGGGGCACGGCGTGCGCCGCTGGGGTGCTCGGAGGAAGGGGGTCGGGCAGAGGAAGGCCACGCGCGGCGTTGTTCTGGAGCGGAAGGACATGGCCGAGAACTCCTCTCACTTTTTCGATTTATTGATTTTGTTCCAAATCAGTTCAGTGTTATCTAATTTCAATCACAACAGATGTGTTTTCATCTGGCGCACAAGTGATGGAAAGACAAGGCCATTTCGGTGCATTTTGTTTCGGCCGCCATGTCATCTCCACTACCCCTCTATCCACTTCAATTCTGCTGCACAGCAACAGCAACCGATTTCATCTTATTCTATAGATTTGAAAGGAACACGATGCTATTTGTTGAAGGGGAAGGGAGGCCCAGGGGAGGGAGCACGCTGCCGGGGAGGGGAGGGGGCAGAGGCAGGGGCGGAGGCGGGGGGCTGGGAGGAGATGCGGGGCTGGGAGGGGGTGCGGGCTGGGCGGCGCGGGGCCGGGACTGGGGCGGCGGACTGGGAGGAGGAGCTGGGCAGCGCGGGGCAGGGGCGGGGCGGAGAGGGAGGAGGAGGAGGTTGGAGGAGGAGGAAGAGGAGGAAGAAGAAGAGGAGGAAGAAGAAGAGGATGAGGAAAGAGGGTGTAAAATGACCACATAACCTTTTTAAAAAAATTAATTCCGCTTATGTCCTCAAAGTTAACGTCCGTTTGCACTGTAGATGGACGGTAACTAACCCGACGGGCACAAGTGATAAAATAACAAGAAGTAAGGGGCACAACTGATATTACCAAAAAGATAGGAGCATAACTGATATTGCGATATCTCGGAGGGGCACAAGTGATAAAATCCCTAATAAAAAAGAGGATATTGTTGGTGACTTAGATTCTATAATGATAAGGTAATAGTTACCATATTAGAAGAAAGAAGAGTTTCTCACCTTATTACATAACCTAAGTGGCAGCTAAATGACTAATACTAAGAGAGAAATGGTGCTTAAGCCTTAAAAATACAAAAAAAAATATGAGAAATACAACTCTCAAGGATGTTCGATTCGAGAATAAGTAGGAATAAGAAAGGAGAATAATGATTTATTCTAAGTCTAGCCGAAATTATGGGAATAAAGAGAATAAGGTGGAATGATGATAGGTAAAGTGAAATAATGATAGGAATAAAGGTGGAAGAAGGTGAAATAATGAGATGTGGATGGGAATAGTCATACTCTTGAAAACCGCAGCAGGCAGCAAATTAACCTCTTATTCCAGTGCTTATTCTTTAAACAAACATGACCGATTCAACAAACATAGCTCAAAGAAAAATAAATGCTTAAACAAAGTGCTCAAGCCAATGTCCAAAAAATGTCTTTATTTCTTGCTTAGAATGATTGTTCTAAGTGATCATTTAAGCTAAAATATTCCTAAGTCAATTGAATCCCTCTTGAATCGACTAACTGCTTACTTTTGTCTATTATCTTTAAAACAATAACTTAACATTTTTCCTCAATTCTTTTAATTCAACCACCAATATATTTTAACCATATGAATCATTTTTTATAAACTAATATGTTTCCTCGGCTGAAAACTTTTGAGCCTCAAGTTTTAAGTCTTACCATCTTAACCTAATTCAGCCGACCAACATTTTTTCTCAATGGAAGAAACTACTTTAGTCGATTGATTCTGAAATTCAGTTGGCAACCTTCTGCTAATTACAACTCGATTAACTTTTTGTCCACCAATCATTCTTAATTTGTTTCATATAGGTCCACACACCATTTAACTAAGGCTGAAGATAGGTTGGTTAAGGGAAAATGCCCATCCAGTCAGAACAATTAAAGGCAACCTTGAACTCTAGATTGAGTAAAACAAAACACATTCACGAACGATGAAGTTTCGACAGACGCAAAGGAAACCAATAACAAAGCAGTTCTTGGCTTCATTCAGCTGAACCGATCCTCACAGCTCGGTCATCGGTTATTTGACACTGCAGCCTGACTTATGAAAGAACAGACCATGGCTTTGCCAATTCACTGATCAGATGATTCAGTTGGCAGCTTTGGTTTGCCATCTAAACAAAGCTATTTGCTGCTTGATGATACCCCAAGTGTAACAGAGCATGAGAACTAAACAAAAAGCTATAGGTATGTGTATCACTGCATGACCTTATGCCTGCATATAACATGCTTCCCATTTCTCTAAAACCCAATTTAAAGCATTTTATTTATTCAAGGTAATGGAACTATCCTTCCTTTGCTTGTCATGAATTTAAACCAGGTGCTCAATTGTTCAACGCTCCTTGTTTTTGAATGCTGAGGAAATAAACATCCTCCAAAACAAATTTCAATGCATCATCATCCCATAACAAAAAAGATGAAAAGGTCTACGAAAAGACAACCTTCTATCTGAGGCAAAAAATCAACAAGAGTTTCTCTAAACAGCTGGTGCGGATGATTTTCAATGGATCATTTAAGTACATGAAATAAGCAACAGAAAGCCCGAAAAGCACGCACATGGTAATTGCTTCGAGCAAAGTTCTTATTGAGACTATTGAGACTATGCACCCATAGTCCAAGCATAAAAGCCTACAGTTTGGACTCGCATAATTCGGTAGATAAGAACACATCTTTAGTAGTGGTTAAAATAAAATTCAGAAGGCATTTATAATGCCACCAAAAGGTAGGAATCGCCTGAATCTACTACTACATATTTCCACAAAATGAATTTACCTTCAGCCCCGTTTGTTTGCATAGTCACTGGGCTCATTGTCATCGTATCTCTCATCGTTGTCTACATTCTCCTGTATGCTGTCCAAATTCGTGTAGTCGCTGGAACCACTGTCACCGAAGCCAGCAGAAGGACGGGCAAAACCGTCGCTGACACCAGCAGCTCCAGAAACGCCAAAATTACCTTCGCCGGTACCATATGCAGCAGCATTTCCATAGCCGGTTCCTTCAACATTGCTACCAGCAAAACCAGCTCCATGACCCTCAACACCACCACCACCTGCATAGTTGACACCGCCATATGAACCACTGCTTCCACCAAAGTTTCCCGTGCCATAACCAGCACCACCTCCACCTGCCCCACCAGTAAAATCACCAACACCACCACCATAACCAGCATCACCCCCACCAGCCGCTCCACCAAAATCACCACTGCCACCGCCGGGATAACCAGCACCACCTCCCCCTGACCCACCACCAAAATCACTGCTACCATAACCAGCCCCACCTCCTGTGCTTCGACCATAACCACTGTTGCTGCCACCATAGCCACCTCCTTCACTTCCTCCATAATCAGCCCCACCTCCAGTGCTTCGACCATAACCACTGTTGCCGCCACCATAGCCACCTCCTTCACTGCCTCCATAACCCCCTCCACCATATCCGCCACCATCACTGCCACCATAACCACCACCATGTGAGCCATAACCACCTCCATCTCCACCCCCGTAACCTCCATAACCACCACCACCACCATATCCTCCACCACCATAGCCACCACGAAATCCACCTCCTCCAGCACCACGATCATGAGCATAGTTTACCCTCACAATACGTCCTTGAAGATCCTAAAACAATTAACATGCAAAAGATTGGCTGAAACTCTAAACAAAAATAACCCAGCAATAAACTTCGAGGATATCAATATGTGATGCATTTCTTTATAGACAAACAAAATCATATAAGATAGAATTAGTGTAAAAAAAATTAGTCACCATGTGTTCATTGTTATTGTACATTTTTTAGGTTGCCTTTTACGAAAAGGAAGAGAACTTGCCATATTTTTTCAGTTGGCTGAATAAATGGAAACGTTTTTATGACCCATTTATCATTTCAGCAAACTTGGAGGAATACTAACATAACCGTGCATACTAGCACTATTGTGATTTCAGTTCCCCAAACACGTGCCTTATCTACCAGATTAGGGGTGTCAAGAACGGTTGAACTATGCCTTGCAAGTGAATTAAAGCTAGAAAGAGAGAATTTATTCATAGGCATCTGATTGTTGTTTCAGGTCAAATACAACTCATAGAACAAAATACCCCAATACATTATCGACATGTTGGTATCGCGAAAGTCGAGATTTCAATGTTACCGTGTATACTGATTACTGAATTCCATGATATCATCCGATATCTCACGAGATATCGACAATATATAGACATGTTGCATTGTATCAGTCAAAATTGGTGTATTTGAGCGTATTTTCCCCCTATATCAATCAATATCGACGATATTGTACCTATATCGATAAGGTATCATCGATACACCAATGTTACTAGATTTCGACATTTTGCTGCTTGTTTTGTGAGGGAAGAAGCTTAGATTTTCAAAAAAAATGATAAGATTGATTTGTTCAAGATTTTGTTTGTATAGCCGTACTTCTAGGATTAGCTACCAATTAAAACTTATGGGGTTTTTCAAGGCGCTGGCCTCAAACCCCTGAGGGGGGAGCGTACCTGCTCCATCTCACACACGCGCCCTCAAGATCACAGACCAGGTAACGAGACCTTCATTTTTTTAAGAGATGGGCGGCTTCACCTCTCTTTTAACAATGGAGATGAAGCAACTCTAAAATTGGTCAAGGAAAGCATGCACTCACGTAATGTACATTTAGTTAATACTTAGTGACTATTTGTAATCTAGTGATCTATGGCATACTCCGTATGGTATTGGTTATCTTTAGTTCAGCTAGAAAATTAGGTTTCTAAACTATTTTAATTTGCCGTATCTTGTTTGAATTTATAATTGTTATGAATGATACTCTTTATAATCTAAACGTTATTATGCTCATTTGCTTCTTTGTTGAATTTCCAATAAAGTTCAGCTTATTGTTAACGTGCATTAATGTGTCAAGTTAAAGTTCTAATCTATTTTAAATCTTCTTCTTTTGTTTGAATTTATGATTGTTGAGTCTTGTTTATTAGATTTCCAACTCCAACAAAGCTTTTAGTTAATGAGTATTAAATATTAATAGTGTCATACACAAAATCCTTGCATATAAGAGTGTTTGTTACTTATTGTTTTAAGAATTAGGATGATCTTTGATATAGTGAGAGGAAATCAAATTTTGAGCCATTTTCAAGATATACACGATGTCACTAATATATATTAATATATCCCTTTCCACACTTATCAATATGGTATCAATATTTCAAATCTTTATGAATTCACCACTTCATATCAACATGTTTCACACATATGACACAATCTTTATAAAATGTAACCTACAGTAAATATTTTTTTCATCCATTACTAGAGCATTAGTACATAACTTTTGAAAGAGAAAACATCTCCATCCTTGATCTTACGCATCCTTAATCTAACACAGTCGCATGTTTTAGATTGTCAATGTTCAATAATACAACTTTAACCGTTTACAAGCTTAACAATACAAGTTTAACCTTGGAACCCCTTTTCATCTGGACTTTTCAAGCATGGCTCTTTGCTAAAAGAAGATAGACAATTGCCACGAACCATCATCAACAAGCATCATCCTTAACAATGAGTTATGAATTGGCTTTCTTTTTACTTGTGCTAGAAAAAAATGTTCCGAGTCTTGCGGGGAAAAACAAAGTTGACTCTCGAGTCTTGTGCTAAAAGAAGAGAATTTATTTTCAAGTCAAACTGTTTGTTTGAAACAAGGTTTAAAAAAGCGTGAGGCGGTCCGAGGCGTTTTTCCTAAAATTGAGGCGAGGCATAAGCCTCGAGGCGGTCGAGGCGTAAGCCTCAATTTTTTGGGAAAAAATTAAAATTAGAGCAAAATACATTGAAAAAAGTATATGATAATATTAAGTTATCCAAAAAACACATTTAAGAATAGTTTAACACTAGTAAAAGATACAATACATAAGCGATGAAGGCATTGTAGTTCAAAAAAAAGTAATACTAAGCTACTAATATATGGAATATCAAGTTCCAACTCCAACTTCAATAATTCTATATGAGTATTGAATTAAAGTCTATACTTAATACTAAAGTACAATAAAAACCATAATTTTTAGTGTTCGAAGTAAAAAAATACCAACATACCTTGAATCCCAACCATTTGTCTTGCTGGACGTTGTTGGAGAACCGTCTTACGAAATTTTTTACTAACAATGTTATTTTTATTTTGCTATTCACAATAAAATGAAATAATTATTTTATTTCATGTGTTTATTTTCAGACTTTCTTCTTCATATATACGATAATTAATCTAACATTTACAACTTATATAACCAAATAACAACATCAAGTTGAAAACTTGCAACTATTATAAAATATTTATTACAATTCAAACTCAAATCTGTATGCAATAAAAATAGTATGTGTAGGTGTATGATAAATGGAACATGATGTATACAAGATCATGGAGCTTCACTTATTTCAAGCGATCAATTCTCTTTGAATGCCCCCTCCCCCGACCCTTCGGTTTTACAAAAAAAAGCCGAAATTAAAAAAAAATACGATTTTTTGAGGCTTACGCCTCAACCTCGCCTCGAGCGCCTCAGGCGAGGCTGAGGCGTACGCCTCTTATGATGTACCTGAGGCGTGCGCCTCGGGGCGTTTTGGGCCCGCCTCGCCTCGAGGCGTACGCCTTTGCGCCTCGAGGCGCCGCCTTTTAAAACCATGGTTTGGAATCAACCTAAATAAATTCATAGTAGCCAACTTGTTTTGTGCATACACAAAAGATGCAATATCTCAAAAATACTGCAATCTGGAGTCAGAACCATCTATTAATATCTCATAGTGAACATTGAGCAATAAATTATAGAAGGTTAGGAAGAAAACAATGGAGTCATATGCTAAATTCAAAATAGTTAAAAGAATTTAGCTGGCCTAATTTCAGCAGTATTAGGTCAATCTTGGAACTTCTCACCATTGGTGGGTTTTCAGAAGACTTCCAAAAAAAGTCTTTTAGAGTAGGTTGAATGGTTATCATGAGCAATCATGGTCAAACATTAATCTTAATAATGATGTGGATTCCATTCCAACATACTTACATGAAGGGATATTACTGTAAGCAAAATTACCCTCAGTGTAACCTTCCCCATGCAATACCATCTCAAACTGATAAGATGTCAAGTTATGCCATGCATCACTTTCTCGATGCACTTTGTTCATAGAATCAAATTTCAAGCATACAATATCATATTTCCCTTTACAGGAAATAGTTGAATGCAAAAAAAATTGTATTCATGTAGCATCATAGCAATTTGCATTGCCACCCAAATAGCAAAGTAGAAGACATGACACAGATTATACCTTTCCATCCATACCACTGACAGCTGCAGAAGCTTCGTCTGTGGATGTATACGTTACAAACCCAAAACCTCTTGACCTGCCAGTATCTCTATCCATTATGACCCTTGCTGGATAAGGGAACACACAGCAACGAAAGAGAACGCAGAGTCACTTCATGAAATAACAAAAGTTGTTATAAATTGGACAGAAGAGGATAAATAATAAATACCCTCAATAACCTCTCCATAACCAGAGAATGCCTCTCTAAGACTCTGATCATCAGTAGCATAGGGAAGTCCTGGAATACAAAATACACAAAGCAGAAAAAAGTGTGCGAAACTTCATGAGCTGATACTAAACTAGGTAGACTCAACCTCGCAGCATGACACCAAATTTAGCAATGTCATTCAGAATATCACTACAACACCCACGATGATATTTGTGTCCCAACATTTTTGATATATTGTTCATACAGCTGATAAATGGCCTGCAATCACTATCGCATCAATATATTGATGATATGTTGACAAAATGGAAGAAATCTAGAGGAACATATAAAATTTCATGGATATTGCCAAAATTATTTTAAATTTGTGTACTAGCACCACTCATTTTAGGTGTGTTATTCTCAGTTCATTTGCATAGGAGTGATAATAGTCATCTTCCAAAAAAGAACTAATGTGATTTTGAAAAACACCTAGTTCAAGTACTGCACATACATTTTATCCTACTACTTACTCTTTCTTTTCTAGCTTCAATCCAAGATTATGTAGCATAGATATCAAATTGACTAGTATAATACAAGCATTTTAGTAAATCTGAGTAGTAATGTCTAATCAAAATTGCTTATTTGGTATTAATATGTGTTAAACTTTTATGATATGAGATAAGTTCATTTGATAAAGATAAACTTTAATTCTAATGCATTTCAGGCACTCTACTTTTCAATATTTGCCTACTTTTTACCTTCATAACTTATGTCTCCAAGAAATGCATGATGTTGGCCAAATCTTCCATCTATTATAGGCCATTTTCAATCTTTTATCATTGATTTAAAAACATGAGACATTGTCTTGAAAAATCATCTATCATAGGCCATTTTCACATTTTTTTAGCAGTAACAGCAATTATCAGTGATCGTAAGCGTCTCTCTCCTAGTACTTGGAGTTGGAGATGCAAACTCTATGGAGATATTAAATACATTGCTCTGCAGTAGTTATCTATACATACCTCCAACAAAGAGTTTTGAGGAAGACATACATCTTATCGCCTGGTATATCGAGGGCCTAGATGAAACAGCCTGCTTTACCAGATTTCCAATCTTGCCCAGAAAAGCCATTGGAAGGCCTAAAACCATGAAATTGCAGGAAAATGATCAGTTTACAATTATTTCTCTTATACGTATCAAGACAAGAATATTTTTCTCAATACCAGAAAAAGAGAGAAAACTTCAGTAAAATGCAACAAGAATTAAATACAACTGAAAAATGATGTGGAAATGATAATTTACAATAGATTTCATAAGGTCAACACAATTCAAGGCACCAACCTGCCTCAAGATCAAAATTTAGGAAGTGGTGTGTGGTCTAAGACAAACATGTTAGATGAGAATGACTATTTAGCAGGGACACAAATGGCCAGATGAGAATGACTATTTAGTAGGGATGCAAATCCATTTTAAAATGCAAATACAGATGCATATGAATATTTATAGATATAAAGAAATTGTTATCACATTTAAAATGAGATGATATGGATCAAGTCTAAGTTTTTAAAGATAAAAAGTGAAAATAAGCATAATAAATATGTATTAGTGTCTTGGATGTGAAATAAATGCAGTGCATGTACTTATTTCACAATAATAATTCCAAAATCATTAGAAGGATAGCATATAGTCGTACAATTACAAATATAGCCATAGCTAGTGTGTGTGTGTGTGACTATATAAAAAATTGTAGGATGTATCTAAGGATGAGCTTGAGATGTGCACCAAAGAGCAAAGAACCAAAGGATCAAGGAGGAAGATAAAAATGCAAGTAATACAAACATCAGCCTCTATCAAAAAAAGTAGAAACCGCATTAAAGCACATAGAGATAAGTTTGGCATGTAGATATCAGCTGCCAGTGGTATCTCACGAATTATTTGACTTTTACCTTATTTTCCAAAAATAATCCTCATACGGATCCCAGTTAGATATAACTTGGGCTCAGAAGTGAAGAAGCAAATCGAAGATCGAGAGGACCTTGCCACATCTTCCATGTTAGAGGAGATAGAAGGCATGATTAAAAAGTTCCAGCCCCTTAAAGGCCACATGGCCTAACGATGTCAATATTAGATTTAGTCGATCATTTTGGCCCACCATAAAACAAGGCTTCATGAAATGATGTGACATTTGCAAAGTTATGGCTTTATAGTGGAAGGCATATGGCATATGCCACATAAAAAGATAGAAAATTACGGTCTGATTAGGTTGGTCAAAATGCCACTTTGAATCATATAAAAAGTTCTTGCAAACAAGTGGGCTTCGATCTCAAAAGCTTTATTCCACCATCCTAGTTCATTCCTCAAAGGTCACTCTACAATCGAATGATTCACCCTAGCTTCGGAAATTCTTGAATGTTAGTTTAAAAGAAAGGAAAAAGATCTAGTGATCAAAATTGATTTTAGGAAAGCCTTTAATAATATATTAAGATAGGACCTTATTATCAAATTCATCGTAGCCTCGAGATGACCCTAGAAGTTGACTAGTGAATACTGCGCATTCTAAAAAGCTCAACCATAACTTTAAACATAAAGGAAACCTCGACAGTTTTTTTTGAACCCTCGCGTAGAGGGCAACAACATGATCCAATCTCCCTGATGTTATTTATTAATATCATGAATCCACTGGATAGCAAGCTTAGAAACCTTAGGGAACAAAATATGATAAAAGGTTTCGGTGCCGAAGACTTGATGTTGAAATAATAAATTGTACAGTTCTTAAATGATCTATTCATAGTTTACAAAGAAAGGGGATATAAAATCATTCTACCATGCTTATAGATTGTTCGCCCCTATCTCAAGGTTTGAAGGTCAATAATCAGTGAAATCATCCATTCATTACATTAATCCCATTGCCTCTGAAGCAGCATGGCATGTAACCGTCCTTGGTTGATGAATTAAAGTTTTCTCTTTAAATCCATGTATATCCGCTATAGCCTACTCCCCTTACGCAACAAAGCCAGCAACCTTTAAGAAATAAATTCACTACCAAGTTGTGTGAACGGAAGGCCAAAATGCTCTCACAACAAGATCAAGCTACTCTCTTAAGCGCATGCCTCGCTCCCCGGTAGGGATGCAAACGATTGCGGATATATTCGTATCTGATCCGCCATCGTATCTGTTTTATACAGATTTTGACATCCGTATCCATATCCGTTTTAAAATGAATGTGGATATGGAATCGTTTTGATAAAGGTTCAAGGAAGCGGTATGCGTATGCGTTCGGACGAGTCACTGAATAGAGATTAAGCGGTATGCGGGGGCATATGCGGGGCATATGCGGTTCTACGCGGTTTCCTAATTTTTTATTTAAAAATAAATAAATATATACAAAATTAACTACAACTGAACTAAATTTATGTATAATTGTGGTCCAACACAAGATCTAAGAAAGATGACTTTCATATAGAGGTCAAAATAATCTTTATCAATCAAATATAAATACTTCAATAGAAAAATTAGCACACATCAAGGTAGACAAATGAAAGTATATAATCCAAAAACTGTGGTGATTTGGAAGTCGGGAGGTGGAAGCCCTAATCGACGAATTGGGATTCTGGATGTGGAAGCCCTAATCAGGGTTTTGGGTTTCTAAGTGATTCGGGGTGTCGGGTGCCTTTTTCGTAGATCCAGATCCTACAACCCAATTGAGCTTTGAAAACATGAAGCGGGCGCACGGTCCGCATATGCGGCCGCACAACCCACATATGCGGACCGCATAAGCGCAAAGGGCGCTTAATGAGGGGCTTCATGTATGCGGCGCGCTAGGGTATCCGCTCAGGCATATGCGGCCTCATGTGCGGCCGCTCAAACCGATTTCGTGAACATTGATTTTGATATCCGCAAACATCCGTATCCGTATCCATATATCTATTTTCGTATATAAATATAGTCATAGATTTATTTTTAACCATATATAACATAATCATATACCTTTTTTTACCACATTTGTATAAATTTTATGATACAAACGCATTTAGTAAATTTATATCATGTGTTTTCCATCCAATTCGTATATATTTAGGTCGACTCTATACAGTATTTCTAACAACATTACTCGTATGCGATCAGTATCCGTTTTACATCCGCATCCATTTCTTAAGGATATGGTAAGATAATTTTAATATCCGTCAATATCCATATCCACATCTGTATTCGTATTCAAAAATGGATAAAGATACGGTAATACATATATCTGTATCTGTATCTGTTCGTTTGCATGCCTACTCCCTGGGCAACACATGGCATGTCATCACTTAAGCTTCCAAAAAAATAATCAGAAACATAGATAGTGTAAAAAGGGATTTTATGGAATGGAAACACTCAATCTAGAAAAAAATCATATGGTAGTGTGGGACAAGATCTATCCTCCAAAGGAGAACAATGTTTGAGGCTAACCAAACTAGAAACTGCCAATAACTCACTCTTGACCAAATATGTGCTCAAAATATATGATGATTAGGGAGGCTAAGCTCCAAAGTAACAAGGGTCAAAAATTTTAAAGGTAAGGAAATTCCTCTTGAACTTCCAACCAAGACTCAAACTTTTGGAAATCGTTAAAGAAAGGCTCATCTAAGCAAAAACACAAGCTCCAAACCCATGAAATTCTCTGAAAGGATAAAATAAATGATGAAATATGTCTAAAGGGAAGGTTCCCATCATTATAGAATATATCCTTCAACAAAAACACAACTGACCAGAACACAACGAAAATGACTCATGCACACAATAACTAGATTGAAGCCCTGGCAAGGAGGGGTAAAAACCCACTCAAAAATGAAATTAGTTGTTCAAAAATATACTCAAGACATTAAGGGTTTCAATAAGCCCACACGAAGTGGACTTCCCATCTCTTAAACATGGGACTAGTTCAGTGTCACTAAATAAACAATCTTACTTTCTACTTCAACAGGGGACAAGCATATTGTATTTTATGAAAACCTTTGATCCGAAAACTTCCAGTCTAAGGTTTCTTTTTTATGGTCAATGCTCTGTAAGAAACCTGAACCTCAAGACATTATGTATAGAAGGGGTGTTTCTTTAATAAATCAATGTTATCTTTGTAAAAATAATGCCAAGTCATGGGATCATTTACTGTTTGAATGCCCTTGGGTTCTCTATGTGTTGGATGAACCGAGATTACAAACTGAGCAGTCACCGGCTATCCAAAAAAAAGTTCTATTGCTATGAACAAACTATATGCACATAATTCATACTGGCAGATAATGGCAAAAGTAGAACCAACTTGGTGGTATATCTAGAAAAAGCAATGCAAGAGAACCTTTAGGGGCACAGCACTTGGTATTCTTACTATTTTCTTGGAGCTAAACTTCTTCATTTCTCATCAAGTGCAGACTTAAACACTACTCTTAAAATCTTATAAAGTCATCTGGTACTGTTATTGAACCTCCCAAGCACTATACTTTTAACTACCAGACTCTCCTTGTTCTTATGTGAATCAATAATGAATATCTACCTAGATGTGAAGGTTTTCAAAGAAAAAATGTAAAAGCTATAGAATTACTGCAGCAAAAGTTTGGGAGATAACAAGGGAAATGATCTGAGGGCCCAAATTGACGTTGGCTGATCCCTGACTGCACATTCCCGATGCTTAGCATATCCAATGAGAAGCTTATATTTTGACCCCCTGAAATTCTAGTTTATTTGTTGGCTTATAACTAATGCCTTCATTTTTGTGCTTATAAAACCCTGCAACTCACTGGTTTTTATATTTAGATGAATAATATTGACTAGTTCTTAAAAATAACAGCAAGCGTAAAAAAATAGTCGAATCTTTTAACATGGATTTTGAGCAAGAATCCATGTAGCCAGCCCTACTTATAGTGGGAGAAGGCTTCGTCAATTTTTTTTGTTCTTAAAAAATATGTATGACTAATTATGATGTATGTATGACTATGTTCTGTTGTATGCATATATAGCTATATTTATGATGTGTATGAGTGTAAAAGGGCATACATGCTACAGCTGTGTGTGTGTAAACAGGTATACATGACACGGCTGTGTGTGCACAAACTGGTACACAGGCTACATCTACTGTGAATTAGCGCGAAAGGAAAGTATGAACGGATTCAGGTTGCAGTTTTTGCTTTTGGAAGTCAAGGTATGGAATGCAGACTATGATTAGAAAAAGTTCGACGGGAGTTGTTTAAGGCCTAGTATTGGAATGATATGTGAGTTAGCTTTTTCGACATCCCATACAATGAGTCAGCCTTGAACCCTCCGGTCACTGAAGCACAGGGATTCAATCATTTACATAGGTGGAAAAACTATTATACTCTAAAAGCCTCCAACAAGGGCAGCGCCCTGAATATCTTGCTGCATTTATTATAGAGCTTTGAATTGTTAGTAAAAAAAAGGGCTTGGTTGAAAGAGGGGGCTAATCATACCCGTATCCATTTTAAAGCAAATAGAGCTACAGATGCCCAAATATGTATACAGCGGATATATTAGTGGTTCGGATGCTGATATATCCAACCATACTATTCAGCCTTGCACGTGAACTATGCACCTAACCAATCACGGATAAGTATCTTTTGCAAGAAACAACTCTCACACTGAACGGACATAGCAAATTAGATGGCATACAGTACACAGCCAACCAAACACTAAGCCATAGTTCTTGACCCACGAGAAGCATTTGAATACAAAAAGGCATACCAAAGAAGAAGAAAAAGGCGCAAGAAGATGAAGTAATCGCGAAAAACATATCCGAACAAGCAGACCGGTAATTCGGGATGACTTTAAAACCTTCAATCAAGACAGCAAAACAGGAATTTCGGGGATCAAAACCCTAGAAATGAAAGAGAACCTGCTGGAACGGACCGGGAATCGCCGCTTGCTCGAACTCCAAAACCCTAACGACGGGAAAGGAGCAAACGAAGGGGGAGATGAGGACGCCGCGGGGTTTAAGGGCTAAGGCTGATGTTGATCCGATCCGGATCCGTGTACGTGAAGATTTTTTTTAATGGGTGTTGTCATTTACCTCAAGGAGCATTGAGTTGGGTCAGCCCGGTCCAATTCGAAGCTCAATCAAAACAGTTCGTCCTGATCCAAGCTTAACTTAGTATTAGATCGGACTTGGGTCAAATATTTAAGTTTAAAATTATTTTGGATCTAGCTCGAGTTTGGATCAGCCCAGCCTGCTTAGCCTACGAGTCCAGCTCGAATGATGGCTCGGTACAAGGTTCGAAGACCCGGCTCGATTTAAGCTCGATTACACGACCAAACAAGTGAAACAACTAACAAATCAGAATCAGATAATGATGAGATGACAACTCTCAAGGAGATAATATTTTATTTCATATTCTGGTTGCCAAAGTCCTAGTTTCAAGAATTTGTCAGGTATACCATTTGCTATTTACATTTGATATGATATTATATTTGTATTGTCTTTGCATGGATCTATTTTCGCATTTGATTCATCTTTTTCTTTCTCTGTTATTTTTGTCATTGTTAAATTTTGTAAAATCGTAGAGTTTGCCCACTCTTTAAATGATAAAAGTATATAAATTCGGCTTGAACGCATGGAAAAAAGTAGTATAATATTGATATATGCATATTTTTATGGGTCGGTCTGACCCAACCATGGCCCATGAAAATTGGACGAAGCTTAGGCTTGGACCGCTAGAAATAAAAAACACGGGTCATGGACTTGACCCATGGCCTGAAATTTTAAATGGGCATGAGCCTGGGCACTTCAGGGCTGACCATGCTCATCCCTAATTGTATTAGTTAAAATGATGTTCGAAGAATTCAGATCGGATCTGTGTACCTGAGGATTTTTATATGTGTGCATGCCGAGTATTATACACATTTTTTAAGAAGATATGGATATCCGTTTTTCTAGTGGATACATATGTGTGTATTAGTTTTTGACATATATGGATATTGACGAAGATATGATTTTTTTTTGTCGATATAGATATTGATCCATTTATTATTTTTTTGAATGTAAGACCATGAATACATTATAAAAAATACAGATGTGGTTATTAATATATGTATTATTGAATTTGTGAGTGTGTAGATGTCGTGACCCCGTTTCCCGAGCCGTCGGATCCTCCCATATCCGGATCTGGTTACTCAGCAATAATTTATTCAGCAATCACAACTAACATTCAGAAATAGACTGCAAATAAAAATACTCAGAAAAAAATATTTCAACACTTTTCCATTCACAAAATAAAGTTCAGATGACACACTGTCCCACTATAATCATTTACATGTACATCAGCTTGAAAGGAAAATATACAAAAGATTACTAACTATCTTAAAGAGTAAATCTACTGTGGCTGGCTGGATGTCTAGTATGTAAGCTGGATGTATTTTTTAAAGTCCTTGCGATGGCTCACCGATACCTGTTGGGTTTTCCATAAATCATAGGATAAAAATTATCGAATGCTAAATAACGAAGAAGAGAAAAGCAAACAAATTGTGTAATTTTTCAAAAGTTGATATCACAAAAATTGTATTCCTTCTCATTAATTTAAGTCATATTCCTTTCTATTCCACATCAGGGATTAGTCCTGGGGAACCCCACCATTCTTGGACTCCGAAGCTGTGGACACTTCAGGATTGGAGATTGTGTTGATCTTGGTAAGCTTATGCCGCCGCACGTTGTCTCAACCAATCCTCCAATACTACCCTGACAATTTCCTTTTCTTTTATTAAACAGGGTCTCAACCCTCAGCCTGGAAAATCAAATGAGCACACCGTCCTTGAGGACTCGGTTGCTTAAAACCTCAGGCTAACATTTAATCATATAACCTAGCGGCTTTAAATACATGTTATCGTGACCCAGCCGCTATTGAACCACCCGTGCCTCCACATGGCACGACCACATCTTCTGTCGTTCCAACTCGAATATATTGGCTCCCGGTACCACGCGTTGCAAAACATTCATTTCGTGCGCACTTATCATAACAGGGCAACCGTGTACCACCTAGGTAGGGAAACGCCAATACGGGTTCTTTCCGACAAACCTACAGGTTGCATGCCCGACCTGTAGTTCTACTCCCAGTCATCCTTAACGTGACACATGATCCTTCTCAGGATCCAACTCAAACCACATCAATTCCCATTATGTAATTCTTTCGTTAAGTCTTCAATTTGCATAATCAACAATACTTAGTATATACTCACATATATATTATTCATATGCATATATACTCGTATTTATGCCTATTTTAACTCCCAAACCCTAACTTTCAAAGCCACCGCATCGATTTGATGCTTAAACCTTATTTTAGTGGGAATCACAAAGCAACTTTTCAGACTTTTTCAAAAATAGCCAAAATTAAGGTTCTTTATAGCACATAACATAAAATCAAGAATTTCAATAATCTTGTTTGAAAACCCAACAGCAAAAGGAAGGATTTCGTTACCTAATCGAGCTCTCTCTCGTGTATGCAAGGCTTTATCATGTTTTGTTTTTAGAAAGGCTATTTTAAGACTCCTGAAAAGATCAAATTTCATTTTCGTATCAAAACGCTAAGAACATGTCAAGAACGCGAAGAACGAACGAAGAACACAAAGAATGCGAAGAACACGAAGAACGTCAAGAATATATTTTCTCTTAAAATTTTGGCAGAGTTTCCCCTTATACGGGGACATATTTCTCGGAAAATTTCGGCAGAGTTTCCCCTTATATCGGGACATTTTTCTCGGAAAATTTCGGCAGAGTTTCCCCTTATATCGGGACATATTTCAAAATAAAAACGAAAAGAGTTTCCTCTATAAAATCAATCGAGAGGAAAATAACAACGAAACTGAAAGAATATACTCAACAACAAGAGATGAAGAACCGGTAGACACCACACATCTTAGGTGAGTGAACGTGTGACGAATCACAGGGTCACTGACGTGCGTAGCCGTCCGCACCTAAGTAGGCTATTACACAGATTTCTTCATCAAAATAACTTATAAAAGCATAATACGAAGAATAGAAACATAAACGATGGAGAATCGGTAGACACCACGCGTCTTAGATGAGTGAACGTGTGACGAATCACAGGGTCACTGACGTGCATAGCCACCCGCACCTAAGTAGGGTGTTAACACAGATTTTCCCTCGAACCACAACAGGAAAACGAATCGGAAAGAAAGATGAATCAAGAACAAAACTTGGAAGAACAAGAGTATGAATTGAAATCTAGCTTACAAAGCAAACTAAGAGAGGATCATACCTTTCTCCTCCTCGTTCTCCCGGCAGCGCTTCGCTAGCGCTCCTCCCTCGCCTCCCACTCCTCCTTCCGACCTCTCGATCCTAGCCCTTGGGGTGGTGGTGGTAGTGGAAGTCGTAGAGAATGAATGGGTAGGGGGTCTATTTGTAGGCCCCAGAAAACCACTAACCATAGTTAGAAAACCATGGTTTAGACCTTAACCATGGTTTAGCGGCCCATGGTTTTGGCCCGTGGTTTTAGCCGAAACTTATCCCAAATTTCGGACTTAAGTTAGAACATTCTAGAGGATTCTAGATTCACTAATGACGTTAATTAACAGTAATCGTGATTAACTTTCACTAATCATGATTTAACTTTCACGGCTTACGCTTATCTTTTGCTAACTATTGATTAGTGTTTGCTAATGATCATTAGTGATTTTTAATCGATCATTAGTTTCTTTAATCATGTTTAATTAGTCTTAATGACAGTCACTATGGGTTAATGGCATCTTAGCCTTCCTTAATTCTCTTTCTTTCGAAATTCATAACAAATCGAAACGAAGTCCGATTCACACGAAACAAATTTCACTGGTTTCCTCTTGACGAGCCGGATCTTATTATATAGGATCCGAGATATGCCAAGTTCAAGGCTTTACAGTAGATGTATGTGTGTGTCATAATAATCGATCTTGTTATAAAATATGTACTAATATACTACAATTAGTATTATATATATAATGATACCAAGTTATTGAATATTTTTATAAATTATTTGTTTCGACGGGAAATTCGGGAAAAAAATTGTGCGACAAACAAACACGTAATAAGATCATTTGCTTGCTTGATAAGGGTGATTAATTAGGTGTGTTTGTGATCGATTGTATGTTCAAAAATTGATTCCTGTGAAATTGATTATTTAACTTAATATGCCAAAAATATAAGACTATTTTCAGCACAAAATTGTAATAAGTCACAACGGCATTCGAATTCTTCAAATCTTAAGCTTTTGAAATTTAGTCTTTCTTTTATTCTTTTTGTAATATGATTTTGAGTCGTGAGCCTTCAAGCTAAGTCTTTCAGAGTCGCATTAGGCAATAAGTCGTATGCTAGCTTTTCTACACTTTTCAACATAGAGCTTATATGAGTTTCTACCAGAAAAGTTAATCAAGCTACAAAATAATATAAGCAACTGAGTCACAAGCAAAA
This sequence comes from Ottelia alismoides, assembly GCA_037367405.1. Lineage (NCBI taxonomy): Eukaryota > Viridiplantae > Streptophyta > Magnoliopsida > Alismatales > Hydrocharitaceae > Ottelia > Ottelia alismoides. The sequence continues at coordinate 693,403 of JAZKJV010000765.1, forward strand.
TCTAAGACACTAACACACTTTACAATGTGTCGAGTCAAACCCACACTTTACTGCATGCTAACCCTCATCACCGATCATTAACCGACCATAGGAATGTATAGTCTTGAACCATCTTGAACCTTCTCCTTTAGATAAACCATGACTCCCGGAACTCCCCTCTTAGTGTTTCCACCAGGAATACCAAATAATGTGGTCTACACCAGCTAGTACATGAGTGTTAATCCTAAGTGAAAGAAGTGAAATACAGACAATCGACCATAGCTACTTGGCACCGTGCATCTGAAATCAAGATTGGTCAACATGCAAACAAGGGGCATGCAGGTGTGTTAGGTAGTATGTCTCCCCAACCAACGACCTTCCGAGATTGCAGTCATCTAAGGTTCTACCCAAGAACCCAAGGGTGCATGCCTCTACCTTCGTAGCACTACCCCAAGATAAACTTATACCACTGAAAATCACACCATGGCATGAATAGAAACTACAACGGGAAACTCGATCATTGGTCCTGAGAGGCAAAACTCAGATCTAAAGTGTATGTGTGATGCTCAAATCTCATTCTAACCTGACGTCTCCAAATCCATTAGCATCCTTTATTTTCTATTTAAGTTGTACCGGACCCATTTCACTTGATTATCAATTTATTATTATAATCTATGCATTTAACTATATATATTAATGCCATATAAGGTATACATCATTTTTAGGATCAAAAATCATATAAGGTCTAAATGGGTCTACAATCCCACAATGATCGATCATCCAACTTTACTGATCGATTAGTAGTGATAGATCGAAAAGCCAACCATGATCATTTATTTTGAGCTAATATGATCGATCGACCTTAATGGTAGATTGATTAGCAGAAATGATCGATTAACAAAAATGCACGATCGATTATACCCGAGTCGGTAGCCGAAGCCACTCTGATGATGTCACACGAACTCATTATGATCGATGATCCAACTACACGATTATGTTCCTACTAACATCCACATTAAGAAAATCGTATTTGAATCGCAATTACATGCCACTGATTAGCTGAAAAATCCAAAAATGTGATGCGATAAGTTACTCGTTGCGCCCAAAATCGTGACGAAACGTGATGATATCACCCGCAATGGATAACCGACAACCCCCATAATTCAATGATATAAAACACCACAAATCTGGCATTAAAAGAAGGGTGAAAATCGTACCTCGGTGTCATCCTCGCGACACTCCCTCGTCCGGAACGGCCATTCCACGATGTTTAGCCGTGTATGCCCCCCACACGACTCCCCACATCGAGGTCTTCACGACGGTATCTTCAGATCTCCAATCGACCGCCAAAACTTTTTGGCGGACTTCGGCGAGACAAGTAGTCTAATTACCCAAACCGCTTAGGGGCACACCTCTATTTATTGGCTCGGGTCTAATCGGATATGGGTTTGAAAATCATAAGACGTTAGTATTTTGCTTGTAACTTCTCATACAATTCCTGTTTTGATGTTCTTGTTCTCATTAAAAAGGTCTCAACCAGTACTACAAGATAAAGTGATCGTTTTCTCATTTGGACAATGAATCAGTTCTGAAACTTAGAATTAGGAATTTAGTATGCTCAGATGTCTTACAACCCCCTCTATGCATGATGCTTTGTGCCCATGCCTCTCCCTAGCAAGTATTATTAGAAGTTCTTGTTTCTATTTGTTTCTGTGATGCTCTTATTGGCCGGAGGATCAAACCTCATGGTATGTACATTTGTTCGAACTCTCGTAGCTTGCAGATATTTTGGGTTTTGGGACGTGTCCATATTTTGCGATGAATATTTGTTGGTGCTCGATGCTTTTTACTGCTAAAAAGGGAAAATTTATGGACAATGTGATCCCACAGAAATATCTGGATTAATGAGATCTCATGAGATAATGAAATTACATGAGATATTGAGGAGATATACTGTCAACCCCTTTTAGGTGATAAGGTCAATCTTCTCATTATCTCCAAGATTAATTAATTAATTTGATTTGAAATTAATTATATTAATTTATCGATATATATTAAATTAAATTAATTATTGTTGTATTTTTACAGCAGCATCACAACCATTGAAAGAAATACAAATTAATCTCAACCATTGATTTTGTGTTGTCCATGACTCCATGTATTGAGACCTATGGGTCCCAAAATACTATATAAGAAGAGGAACCCCTGCTTTTCTGAATTACAATGAACATAGAAATAAAGAATCTTTTTTTAAATCAACAGTAGTTTAACAGATATGTACAAAGAATTCCTAATTAAAAATGTATATTTCGACACCTAAGGTGCCCACCATGCGTCGAAATGGGAGTTGACGCCAAGAATGACGTGTCCGTCACTACACGGGAATATGGTAGTCATCTTGGATAAACTCTTAGAGCATGTATCCTCTATTGTTACAGTGTAGGGCCGCCCGATCACGATCGAGTGGCACACACGCACGGTTTCGGTGGGCCTTTCTGTGTGCGTTTCTTAATCACGATCGAGCATCCTTCTGTTGGACTGTTGTTACAGACTCCTAAGGACCTCTGTTCAAATCAAAACATGAAAAACTCATAACTTAAATCCAACAACTTCAAACCACATCCTGGAATACCCTTCACAATACTAATACTCAAAGTACAATCTAATGCATCCACACATGATTTCCTCCGAGTCTTAATACCATGCATAAGTGTGAAACTAAGAATACCAACCGCAACCACCAGCCTACTCCGTCGAGTAACTCTAGATGCAACCGGGATGGTAGGTGCAATGCATCATCCAACTCATATGTTGAGGTCACGGCCTTCATGGTATTTACTCGGAGACCACATATGCATGCCAATACAATACCAACATGTTGAAATCTCACCAACAAGTTGATATTCATCATGAATACAAATACCAACGACTTGTTGTAAATTTAAATCTCCGTTAGGATGATTGTTGTATATTCATCGCGACAAATTCATAACTTTCCTGATTATATCAAGTGGACTCACATCATCTGATTTTTATACATATCTCAATTATCAACTAAGAGGTGTCCCTTAAAAGAAAAGTTTTGAAGTGTTCTTTAATTTTAACGAGGAGTTATTCTTAAAAGAATATTTTATGATGCAACAATGATGAGTATTTTACAAATATCCTATTATCAGTTCCTTTTATACTTAACCATTGTCACAATTAACCTTCCACTATGTAAATATGCATACCTAAGTTGTTTGTAGGAATCCAAAGAATGTTCTGGTGGTAGTGCAGTGTGTCTACATGTTAAAGGATAGGGATTCGAATCCCAAAGGGGTGCTCCGGACCCCCGAAATTATCAGGTCTATTATTAAAAAAAAGTCGTTGTTTGTAGATTGTTTATGGTATTCATCCTAGAAAAACAATGAGTGTGTATGTTTACAATAATGCTAGAGATGATTAGGATCTCAACCATCACAAGAAGATAAACACTTGGATACATATTTGATATTCATAAAAAAATAATTATAATGCCCCTAAATTGATCAGTTTAGTTTTGATTTTTTTTCCGAAGAAGTTACCATATTTGTCGAAATTTTAATGACTATCGTTTCTCGTGCCATTAGCTTTTCATTTAAAGAAACGTTACGGTGAAGTAGATATTATATGCTACCCATATTAACTATCATAATCAATGTTTTTGAAACCGAATCAAACACTGAACCGGAAATCTTACTGAAATGGTCGGATCGGGTTGGACCACGTAATCAAATATCGGTTCAATCGGATTATGACATCATCATTATTTAAAATCGGATTAAACTGGACCGGTGAGAAAAAGTGGTTGAACTGGATAATCAAACTGAAATGGGATAATATATATTATACACTTAAATATACTTGAAATATAAATAAAAATACATAGACAATGTATATATTTCACACTATACATAAAATATTTTTTCGTATGCACCATCAAATGTCATACATATCATATATATATATATATATATATATATATATATATATATATATTATTTGCACTAGTTGTTTTATAACATAACAATAGTTTAATTATATCTAAAATGCATTACAAGCAAAAAGTTATGTTAGAGTAGTTGGTTAGGAGTTTGAAAATGGTAACTAAAGTCATGGGCTCAACACCCACTACCAATGTTATTTTTAAATAAATTAAAAATTAAATGCGGTCCAACTTTAGTTGAACTTAGTTAAACCGAGTTAAAAACAATAGGTTGAACCAGACAAATTGTTTAAAATTTAAAATTTGAACCGAACCGGCAAGAATCGATTAATCGAACCGGTCCAGACCTGACTCACCGGTCGGACGAGCGAACCGACCGGTCCGATCCGATTTCAAAGCCATCGATCACAATTATACCACTTCCTACTCAAGTAATCTAATGTATCTGTACTTTAATGCACGACCTTAATGAGTAGGAAGAAAGAAACAAAAAAACATGTATTTATTCTCTTCCATATTATCAGTGTCGTCCCTGACATCTCGTAGGCCCGGGACAAAAGAAAAAAAAGACCCTTATATAATTTCATAAAATTTAGACTTTAGCATTGAGTTGTTCACTGAAAATTCAATTATATAAGAACTCGTTTTTCATACGGATAAATATAAAAATAGACCCCTAATGTTGATGGGGCCCTAGGCCATTGCACTCTCAAACTAGGCTCAAGGACGACCCTGCATATTATATCCAAAGCCATCCTACAAACACAATGTTATGAGCGTGGAAAGTTGACATTATCGTAACCCATCATTTACATCTTAATTTCTTCGTTTACATCTTAATTTCTGTAACAGGAAATCGAACTCCACAAATATGCATCACTTCTAATGCGATAATCCAACAAATAGTGGAACAACATACCATAACACGGAATTATTTGGATACTAAACATTATTGCATTCTACTCATCTCAAAATTGATATGAAAGCAATAAAGGTATCACTAACCATTTGGGCAAAAGGACATTATAGGTTTAAGACAATCCAAACACATATGTTCAATAAAAAACATGTGAAATCAACGACAAGGTGGTAAGTGAATATCATGATCTCTGTGGATGTTCCCTCGTGATCTTCCCCCACGTGAAAGCACGCTCTCGATTTTTCAATCACAACGAGGACGTGAGGTGATATCAAGATCCCCTACGCGATGGTGGTCTCGAATCGTCGACCCAAACACCTCTCAGGCGATGACAATGGCTCTCTGGTCAAAAATCCAGCCAAGAAGGTGGTGCTCTGGCGATGGGAAAGAGGATATGTTGACTAGGATTTGATAGGATAGTCATCTCCCTCTTAGACGGCTTTTGACATGTCATTTCAAAACCTCGATATTTTGAGATAGGAAGCTTAAAATTAGAGGTGTTCAAAATAATCAGGTCAAACGGGTACCCGATCCAACCCTATTATTTCGACCCTAAGTTCACGGGTATCCTACAAAGAAGTTCGGGTCGGGTACCCGTAAGCATTTGCCCCATTCAACATTCGTGATCCGGTGGAAAAACCCACAGGAAACCTGGGTACCCGATTGGAGCTTCGGGTCCACCTCTAAACCAGCATTCCATCAGCCACATGGTATTATTTGATGTTTGCAGGAACTTTTTGAGGGGTGGAAATGAACCTTGTTCGACTATCGGGTCTCTGCTTCGCATGAACACCAAAGGAAAGTGGCAGCCTCTTGGCTCCCCCACTGCCTTTGATGACCGCGTGGCATCGACATTTGGGATCGAGTCCCCTACACCATCGGTATGCTTCCGTTGCCCCTCCTGCAACCACTTCTTTTCCCGCTATTCACTTCTTATCACTGGCAAGGCGGCAACCACCGCGTCCTCCAATATGCTCCTCTTTCATGTCCATTACTGTCGTTGCTGCTACAGAGACACCACCAGAGGCAACAACGAGCACAAGTGACAGGGATAACTAAGGTTTGATGGATTGGGGCACACTCTTCGGCGGTCCATAATTTCCACTCCTTTGTCCCCCGCTAACCGTACTGTTTGTTTTGCTGTAAATGCATTCTGCTTTTATTTTTAACTTTGCAATTACGAAGTCAATGGTTTGAATCATGAGCATGAAGGAGGGTTGTCACTCGCTTGATATGAAAGTGCAGAAAGGGGTATGGGGTTTAAATAATATGTAGTTTTGTATACCTTTTTAAGCTATTATTCTGCATGGAAGTGCAAGAAAGGTTCATCGATTTGTACATGTGATATATTGAAATTACTGTTATATATGGATATGGATTGCTAGAGAATGGGTCTTTTTTCTCCTTCTAATATAGAGATATCAAAGGTTGTTTTTTTTATAGTTCAACTCCTGATCACATTTTAAATGTTTGTTGTGGTGATCTACGGGTACCCGCGGCTATCAGTCACCAATTCAAATAATTCGGATACCCGTTCGAATCGGGTACCCATTGGAACAGACCGGGTCGACCCGTTGACCCAGTAATGACGGGTCGGAGCAGGTCATGAATGAACGGCGGGGTACCCGTCCCGTGAACACCTCTACTCAAAATTCAATGTTCTGAGCTCGTAGGAAATGTCATGACGAGCTCTACTAATAGTACGGTCAGTTGCAATTTTAGAATGTCAGAACCTCTTTAGATGTTTAAAGCAAAAATACAGGATTTGACAATGGGTCGGTAATTTGCTATAATTGGACTTAATTGCTTGTTATAGCCTTTGTGAACACTTTAACCATTATGTTAATAAGGTAATGGATTGGTAGTTTTTTTATTCACAAAACATGAACTTTTTAAGGCATGAGAGTGATGATTGCATAGTTAAGCCCATCCAAGGGGACCTTTTCTCCATAGATGACATTATAATCAATTATTTCCCTCGGTAAGGAGAAAGCCTCATCATTGAGTATGTTCCAGTTCATCTATCATTGCAAATCTTTGATTTCCAAGGGGCTTACTTTTCTTGTGCCTTGACAATGATTTTTTAAATAAACTTGTTGAAATAAATAACGTGGAAGCTTAATCGATAATCAACTTAATACTATAAAAATATAGAAGTATAATGCTCAGATATTATGTGCTCTAGTCTAAGAACAGCAAGATTAAACTACAGGAGAAGGTCTTAAACGTTTAGATCTTCTACTATGAATCTCTTAATGGACACAGGAGATGTGGAGCTTCTTATATAGCTCCGCTGATAGACTGGAGTCCCATTTATAGATGATGTGGGACTAAACATGAGAACAAGACACTCCCCATCGAGATGGAGTTGAGAAAGTTGTAGCTTACAACAAAAGAAGATATACCTCACCATATCTTCACTCGATACATCGGAGAGAGATGGGAGGAGACTCATGGGAGAAGACCTCGCACGAGGACGGGTCTGCGACGATCAAGTCGTGCTTGTAGTATAGTCATTGCAACATCCAAGTTGTGTCTGGAGGAGAGTTAGAAGAAGTCCAATGGAGAGAGCAGTTGATATTCGGGAACCGATATGCAGTTGTAGTCTGGAGTGTCGACCTGACTTCAAGTTGTAGATTGGCAGTAGATGTCTAAGTCGATCCCGGGTAGAGAAGCCCACATAGAATAGTTGATGTCGAACATCAGAAGTATAGTGGTTGTCTCCCCTATGCAGAATTCAAGAGTTGATCCTCTCATGTACGTGAACCATGAGAATGACCTCTCCCATCATGGAGACCCGGAGTTGGTTCACTTATATGTGGACCTTGGAGAAGAGATTGCTTTTGTTGAGGAGCCACAGGTAGATGATGGTGGATGCAATGAAAATCATGTAAATACATCTCAATAAGAAGAATATGCTTCCCTACCCTCACTCCTTTATCCCATACTTGCCAGAATCATGAAATAAAGAATCAAGTTGGGAGAAAACATAAAAACATGTACTCTTTTTATCCTCAAAAATTTTTATGTCATGTTTCCTTTTTTCGGTTTTTTTAGTAGGGGCTTTTTTGTACAATAGCTTTTGTCTCAAAACATCTCTTTTCTCCTTTTTTTTTAAATCGGGGTCATTTCTCCTCTTTCTTTCTTTTTCCGAACAAATGACATCCCCTTTCTTTCTTTTAGCAGCGTGCCTCTGCTCCCATGTTTTTTTTTCTAACACTGAAGTAGCAGCGTGGGCCCTTTCCCTTCTTGCCCCTACCATATAAGAGCTCTAATGGGTTGTGGCACAAAGAGGGACAGGATATCCAATCCCCTTTTCTTCTTCAAGTATGGGTTCCTGGAGGTAAACCCATCACCATCGCCTCTAGAAGTTGAGGTCTTCACTGCCTCTTGGAAGCCCCTCTCATGGTCGGAGCTGCTCGTTGGCAGGCGCCATCGCTGAAGGTTCATGTCTTGGAGAAGATGTAGAGATGGGGTGATCGCATGCAGCCCCAATCCCGATCATCCAGGGTTCCTAGAATCGTGAGGAAAATCCGTCCATGCTGTTACTCTCGAAAGGTATTAGCCCTGAGCGATCGGGAATATTTTATTTTGTTATGTACCATAGGCAAGCCACCTTTATAAGAGGAGGCTTTGTCTAAACGAAAGCTGCCTCCCGTAGAGGCTGCTCTCTCTGGAAGCCTTACTATCGTCGCATCCTTACGAGGCAGCTTTAGGTAAAACCGCCTTTGCTAAAGGCGGCTCCAGGCCAGAGCAGAACATAACCAACACCAGCATGATGCTGGTCTTGGTTATGTCTTGTCACGATAATAAAACACATCCAAAATTGATTTAACAATACATGTATCACATCCACAAGGCACATGACACATATAAAACTACATAAAGGGAAAGTCATATAATTATAAGAAGTCCTATGTTTCTTTGATTACATCTAAATGATAAAAAGTATCAGTGTCTTCCTTTTCACCATTTATACTACAACTTCACTTAGGGTTCCATTGGAGGATACACAATGGGTGACCTGTCGAATGCGATAAGCTTGCTTGATTCATCTATCTGTTAGATCTTTGCGCCGCCCAAATCCAAAGGGGGTAGGGGAGAACAAGTCGATGTCCCTACATCTGCTCCCAACGTATCCTTTCGTGATGTGAACGGTGTAGAAGGATCTCCGGAAGGACATGCCTCTAGGATTGGAGTCGCAAACTCCAATCCGAACTGAGGTATTTGGGTATCCTATTGAACATCATCTTGGTTAGGAGCCCCCCCCTCCCCCCGGTGACGGTGCACTCTACCACAACTTCGACCACGAGACTGTCTCTGTGTTGCAACTTCTAGGGCAACATCTTCCTCCGCCTCCAGGGGTCCATCCCTAAACTGGCGTTGTATGGCATCATGCAAACATACGCCTGCTTCTTGTGCCATTACCCTCATATTATGGATATCGTCACAATCTGCAAGTTGAACTATCTCATGAAAGCGTGACGCATGCGTGAATCAAACTTATTAGTCAATTATTGATGACATGATAGTCGAGTAAGCGAGGTAGATCAGGTATATCTCAAATGGTCGTTGCGACCTCAATCGCTCGTGTGTCAATCAAGAAAAAGAGACCACCAAATAAGATAAAATCAATCAAACATCCAATAGCGGTCCTGCTATTATTTTAACCTGGTATAGCGACCAAGGTCGAACACAAGGAGCACGTGATGGCCTTGCGACCTACGAAGTAGTCAAAAGTAAAATAAAATAAAATAAAAGGTATTTTTGGTGGATTTTTAGTTGTTTTTAATTTTTTTGGATTTTTGTTTAATTAAGAAAATAAAGAAACAAGTAAAACAATCCAATTCAAACAATTATTTAATGCATCAAAAATCAATCAAAAATTCCAATAAAAATGTTTTTGTGTGTTTTATGATTTTTACTGTTTTTAATGAATTTTTGGTATTTTTCTGATTTGTATTTGATTTTCTAAAAATAAAGCAAGGCAAGAAAACAACAACAATGTCCAGCCAAGCTTGAGGGACTTAGATAAAATATCTAAAAACCCCAAAAAGCATGGAGGTAATTTTCCTGTATAGTAAACACTACAAAGAAAATTTAGCCACTGGATTTATGATTTTTGTGTTTTTAAATTAATTATTAGAATTTTTATAGGTTTTTAGGTGTTTTTCAATTTTTATGAGTTTTATAAAATGAAAAATGACCAAAATTGGTCAGAAAATCAAGCAAGAAAAACTAAGCAGTAACTAATTTTTTTTGTAATTTTTAGATAAGTTTTACTATTTTTTGTGAATTTTTAAATCAAACAGTAACGAAGATGGTTGTTTTTTATTTTTTAAAAATATCAAATCAACATAAAAATGTCCCCAAAAATTCTAGAAAATTTTACAACATGGCAGGAGCCATGTGTCCAATTTTCATCGAATTTAGAGTAGGTTTGATATTTTATGTAAAATTAAAACCTAGGTACAGTGCATAGGGACCTGTACGCAATTATCCAAAGTTCTGGGGGGGTCCGGTGCAAAATTCCCAAGAAATCACACGTGCGGCGCGTGTCTGGGGCACACAGGGACCTATATGCAAAGAAAACAAGGTTCTGGGACTATTTGGTAACAGGTACCAAAAGTCCGAGGACCTGTTTTTAAATTACCCACAAATAAGCGCACATGCACAAATAAATCACGCACAGGGGTATAAATGCAATTTCCTAAAAATATTCATTCATTCCATAACAATCCAGAACTACAGGGCTAACTATGCAAATATCCCAAAAAGGCACGTGTCGATGCACATGCTACACTACATACATGGGTATATATGCAATAAGCAAACAAGACAGGGTCCAACATGCAATTTACCTAACGTAAATAAAATCCTAAAAATATTTACAGGACTAAAAGTAAACTACTAAAAAGAGAAGGGCCTAAGGGTAAATTACCCTTTATTAAGTCGACCGACGGATGGGTGCCACGTGTGCGGATGGACGGCTGGGAATGGGTGGCGCCGAATGCTGCTATCCCTCGGGCGGATCGATCGGCCCAGGCGTCACCACGTGGAGATCGAACGGTGGAGAAGTGCGGTGGCTAAACCTCGGCCATCGGACGGTCTGGATCAACTCCTCCCTTGATCGTGCGGTGCTGGCGCTCCTGGAATGGAGGGTTCAGATGCGAACTGGAGCTGGAGGGCTATCCAACGGCTGCTGGAGGTTCTCGAAGAACAAGTGGCCAGCGAACTTCGCCGGCCCATTACGCTCGCTCCGAGCCTCCACGGGGGCTTCTGATGATCGAGGAAGCTTTGCCTTGGCCTCCCGCGTCTGTGGGACCTCTCTGATGAATCAACGGAGCTCCGGAGAGCTCGGTCGACCCCAGCGGAGGAGGAGCTCCGGTGCTCGAATGGGAAGGCCTCAGATAGCCTTCCTGGGACCTGCAAAATGACACCAAAAAGCACCTGGGTCGAGGGCAAACTGCCTCGACCCCGTAAGCGGCTGTGAAGGTGGACGGTGCGGTGGTGCGGGCGAACCCCGGCGATGCGACTGGCGAAGGGGTTCGAACCCCAGCTCCTGTGCAAGCTGGGTTGAACGGAGGTGCGGAGAAGGTGCGCGGGAGAATGGCGAACGTGATGGGGGATTCCGATGATCGAACGGAAGGGGGAGATGGTCGGAATCAGCGAAGGTCGACGACGACGCGATTTGGGGCAAATGCGAAATTAGAGAACTAGAGAAAAAATCTAAGCTACCTGGGTGGATGGGCCGACTGGGAATGAGCTTAGGAAGCTCTGGGTCCTTGCCTCATGGGACGTCGTGGCCCGAGGCTCAAGCTCCTGCTTTGGGCGGAGCACGGCGGCGCAAGCTCACCGGATCGATCGTCCAGACGTCTCCTCCTCGCTGCGACAACGCCCGGAGCGAGCTGTTACTCTCGCTAAGGCACTGGAGGTCACTGGGTGGTAGGCGAATGATCCAAAGATGCGGAATGAGGTGGCGGAGCTCAACCCTTATACTGCCAGGAGTCCGATAAGAATGGGTCGGGTAGGGCTGCGTGAAGCACGGATCTCGAGGCGGGCACCCCGGCGAGGGTGTCGGATGTGACGTGAGTGAAACGGACTCGGGGTTTAGGTGCGAGGTGGTCAGGTTTAGGCGCTAGAATTAGGAGAAATCAGGTCGCCCGCCTAATACCCGTGGGAGGTGGTCCTGGGGGGGGAGTTGACCGGGCGGTCAACAACCCCCGTGGACCAATGGGGACAGGCCACGTGGAAAGTATTTAGAAAATCAATTAAAAATAGTAAATGGACTATTTATTAAAAACTCAAAACATGAAATATTTTTGTTTTAATTTTTTCTATTTTTAGTAATTTTTAATTAATTTTTCAAAGTAAAAATAGGGTACTTACAATATAGTACTATACATAGGTATATATACAATATAGGATTTTTAATTTTGATTTTTAATTAGTTCTTTTTATACATTTTTATTCCTATTTTATATTTTATTTATTTATATCATAAAATAAGGAATAAAAAGATATTTTTATTTTATTTTTATTTTATTTTTATTATTTATATACAATAGTGACATAAATACATATGTACATATATATACATGGTCTATTTACAATGTGATTTTTAATTTTTGATTTTGTTCTTTTTATTTTGTTTTTGTTTTAATGGTTTTTAATTTATTTATTTACAACATAAAAGATAAAATATTTACAAAATGTTTGGAAATTAATTTTATTTATTTATAAGGTTAAATAAATATAGGTGAGTGTATGTATATGATGAATATGCACAAGGTGAAGGTTTTTGTTTTCTTTTTATTTTTCTATTTTTATTTTGATTTTTATATTTATAAATATATACAAGTATTTACAAGCCCATTTTCTTCTATTTTTAGAGGAAAATATTTTTATTATATTTACAGGTATATTTACACACATGAGCCCCTATCTCCCTCTACTTTGGCTTTTATGCGGTCAGGCCCATGCTGAGCCCTCCCTTGGGTTAGGTTGCTCAATAATTATTCTTAATATTTCCCTCTTTTTCTTTTTGATCTTTATTCTTTTATTTTTGCACAAAAACATGCTAATTATTACTTTTTACACCATGCATGCTTTTGGTAATTATTTATATTTACAAATATATACATGCATTTGCAAAGGTTTTTGTAGCTAAAATATAAGAATAAAGAGTGATGAATGAGTATTCATCACCCTCCTATACTTAACTTTGCTAGTCCCTTAGCAAACACTTATTTGAAAAAGAAGTGAAAAAGAAGAAAGAAAAAGAAAAAGAGAAGAATGTACATGGATCAATGTTGATTATTAAACTTGCCTTCATTAAATTGAATTATGGAGCTCGATCAAATCTTTGGATTATTAATGTGTCGGAACCTTATTTGGACTTAAGCTTAAAACTCAACAGCCTCTAAGTTCCACTATTCTCTAATCAAGACTCCTCAATGCTCCAGGTCAGAACAAGTCACCAAACACAAACCCTGAAGACCATGAATCTTTCCTTGTCTTGTGAATGTGAGGTATAAGCTCTCCACCTCAGAAATGGCAACTTGACAACCCTCCCCAACAAAGGTAACTCTATGACCTCAATCTGGCCTCTCTTTCCTCGAGGAGCGGGGTATTCCCTTCTAAGTTCAAGTTCAACCGGCTCAAGAAGAGGAGGAAGAAGAGAATGGACCATGGCCAGTGTAGCCATGTATCCTTGGGAGCTTGACCAGTGTAGCCAAGTCTCCCTGCTGCAAGCTACATAAGGTGGAACATGAAACACAAGCTTTGCTTATTGCACTCTATATACATACTCCGGTGGGATTATCATTTTCTCTCAGACCCACCACTTTTTTGGAGTTATTTTCTTTTTGCATCTATACAACATGTACATGTGCAGCATATATACAAAGAGTTTTTCCTCTTGAGCCAGTAGACTATCCCTCTTTTGAAGCTTTATTGCAACCCACAACTCCCGTCGTTAGACCTCATGGCAACAAGACCAAGTTGAGATGCACTTCCTTCACTAAAAGAAGAAGAGAGGTTCCGCCTAGAAGTACTACCCTCATATGCTACCCCAAGTCAAGGAAGACTGCCTCCTCACCACCTCATCCGTAGAGAGCTCGGTGCAAAGTGCTGGTGTCCAAGTAAAGACATTGTCTATATGAGTCATGTGTTGTTGTTAAGTGCTCTACTTAGGCTCATTGAGATGACATGTGATCATAGCCTAGTGGACTCAAAGAATTAAGTTACCATGGACCTGAAAAGCCTTAAACCTAAGCCCTATAAGGTTCCTCTTATAAATTAGGTGGATTAAGATCTTAATCAAGCTCCATTTCTCAATTTGATTCCAGGCCAGTTTAAATGTCAACTATCATCCAGAAAAACTATATACATATGTACAAAAGATGCTATTTACACAAATTTTTACAAACATGCAAAATTTTTTAAAAATGTTTCGAAATCATGAATGGATGATGCATGAAGTGCAAGTTTTGCAAAAGGTATTTACACACATTTACACAAGATTTTTGCAAACTTTTGATTTTCAAAACATTTTGGAAAAATTTTGTACTATATACATAATTTTGATAAGAAAATATTTACACAAGCTTTACATAAAAGATTTTTGAAAACATTTTTACAAAAATAATTTGTACACTAGCTATTTATGTGCAAATAAAAGAATGTTTATGTACATGATTTTTTTTTAATTTTTGTGATTTTTAGGGTTTTTAGCCATTTTATTTATTAACACACTCACACAAAGTACGAGTTATGGCTAAAGTATATATGAAATATATACACACCCCCTATACTTAGCTCGGACGATGTCCTCAGAGTCAAGAGCGATGAAGAAGACATAACTCGTGCTATGCATAGGGAAGTGAAAAGGAAGGCTATATACAAAGACGAATAAATGAATAGAAAGTCAAAAAGAGATCTCGGGTTTTCCCCCCTATACTTAGGATTAAGTAATCCTTAGTATAGGAGGCTGTACACTAAGGGAAAACCGAGTGGAGAATGTACAGGGTCTACCCCCCCTATACTTAGGGTAAAATATCTCCCTAAGTATAGGCAGCAAAATCAGGGTAGACAGAAACAAAAGAAATACCCAAAGGTCTCACATCCCCCTATACTTAGGGTAAAGTGCACCCTAAGTGTAGCATAATCAAAGATGACAAACGGGATATGGGACTAAAGAATGTGATGATATGGACATCTGGATCTATACAGGTCGGAAGATCAGTGAAAATCAGGCGTGAGATGCATTAGATGTGAGTCAAAGACCATATCTCACACAAAATGAATAGGGGCAACATCAACGACCCGCGGCTCATGATCTAGAAATGGCTTGAGCCGCTGGCCGTTCACACGAAAGGTACTCTCAGAAGACAACTCGGATATATCAATGCTACCGTTGTCGTGTACCTTTCTCACCAGGTAAGGTCCCTTCCACTTGCTATGTAGCTTCATTGGAAATAAACGAAGCCTCGCATCAAACAACCATACTCTCTGTCTAGGCCCAAATGCTTGTGGCTGATGTGAGAATCATGCCACTCCTTCACTCTCTCCTTATACTGTAGGCTGTTTGAGAAGGCGGTATCTCTCAACTCCTCCAGGGCTGCTAACTCTGCCCTCCTCTGGTCTCCTACACCATCTGGATCCATAAGTATCTCAGTGACTGCCCAAAGTGACCTGTGTCTCAGCTCAACAGGCAAATGGCACGGCTTGCCATATACGAGGCGAAAGGGAGATGTGCCCAATGGTGTCTTGAAAGACGTCCTATATGCCCACAAGACCGAGTCCAAAAGCTGTGACCCATCCTTTCGGTCAGGACAGACGACTTTCTGCAATATAGTCTTGATCTCCATGTTCGACACCTCGGCTAGACCATTCGTCTGTGGATGGTAAGGGATGGTCTATGCCGAACTCGCTAGCAAGGGCCTTTACCTAGTCGTTGATGAAATGAGACCCCCCATCTGAAATCAATACTCGAGGTACCCCGAACCGCGTGATGATGTGCTTCCTCAAAAATCTGCAAACTATCCTCGCATCAGTGGCTCGGGCAGGGATACCCTCAACCCAACGACTAACATAATCAATGGCCAACAGAATGTACTCAAATCCCTGACTCTTAGGGAATGGACCCATGAAATCAATGCCCCATGCGTCAAAAACCTCACAGAAGTGAATGGGCTCCATCGACATCATATCACGCTGTCCACAAGTGCCCATCCTCTGACAGTCAGTACACCTCTTCACGAACTCATCAGAGTCCTTGAAGAGGGTAGGCCACCACAAGCCGGATTGGAGCACTTTCTGTGCCGTTCTCCTCCCAGAATGATGTCCTCCTGCCTCAAGCTTGTGGCAGTAAGTGAGGACGCTATGGTGCTCCTCCTGAGGAATGCACCTACGCCAGACGCTATCCCCTCCCTCGTGATAAAGGATGGGATCCTCCCAGTGGTAGGACTTGGCCTTCGCAAGGAAGGTCTCAAGCCTCTGCCTGGGCCAATCTTGTGGGACTTTCCCAGCAACGAGAAAGTTCACAATATCGGCATACCATGGGAGTGAGGCGATAGCAAGGATCGCCTCATCTGGGAAGGTCTCACAAATGGGATCAATATGCTCGGACTCCTCAGGCTGCTCTAAACGGGAGAGATGATCCGCCACCACATTCTTGACTCCAGGCTTATCCTTGATCTCAATGTCGAACTCCTGGAGTAGAAGGATCCATCTAGTCAATCTGGCCTTGGCATCCTTCTTTGCCATGAGGTATCGGATGGCGGTGTGATCAGTGTACAAGGTCACTCTAGATCCAATGATATAAGATCTGAACTTATCTAGGGCGAACACTACGGCTAGCATCTCCTTCTCTGTGACCGTATAATTCCGTTGGGCGGAATCCAATGTGCGGCTAGCATAGTGGATAGCAAAGGGGACTCCATCCCTCCTCTGTCCCAGCACGGCCCCCACGGCAAAATCGGAGGCATCCGTCATGATCTCGAATGGAAGAGACCAATCCGGTGGCTGGAGAACATGAGCCTCTATGACACACTGCTTGAGAGTCTCGAAGGACGAAAGACACTTGTCATCGACAAGGAACTCGGTGTCTTTCGTCAGGAGGTCAGTCAACGGCCGGGCAATCCTGCTGAAATCATGAATAAATCATCGGTAGAAACCGACGTGCCCCAGAAATGACCGTAACTGCCTCAGATTGGACGGCGGTGCGAGTTTTCTAATGACATCTACCTTGGCCGGATCTACCTCCATGCCCCTGTTGGAGATGATGTGGCCAAGCACCGTCCCTTGAGTCACCATGAAGTGACTCTTCTCCCAAGACAACACCAAATGGACCTCTATACATTGCTGGAGTACTCGATCTAGGCAATCAAGACAGGAGTCAAATCCATCACCGTAAACCGAGAAATCGTCCATGAAGACCTCCAAACACTCCCCTACCATGTCCGAAAAGATCGACAGCATGCATCTCTGAAAAGTTGCAGGGGCATTGCATAGCCCAAATGGCATGCGTCGGAAGGCGTATGTGCCGAAGAGACAGGTAAAGGTGGTCTTCTCCTAGTCCTCAGGAGCGATGGCCACCTGGTTGTAGCCCGAGTACCCATCCAGAAAACAATAATGGCTCTTCCCTGCCAGTCTCTCAATGATCTAGTCAATAAAAGGCAGGGGAAAATGATCCTTCTTGGTGGCCTGGTTGAGTCTCCTGTAGTCAACGCAGACCCGCCAAGAAGTGGGTACTCGTGTAGCAATCTCCTCTCTCGACTCACTGATCACAGTCGTGATGCCCGTCTTCTTGGGCACCACATGCAAGGGGCTGACCCACTTGGAGTCGGAAATGGGATAGATAAAATCGGCGCTCCACCATTTCGAGATTTTCTTCATGACAACCTCTCTCAGATTCGGGTTCAGCCACCGCTGGAACTCACGCGACGGCTTTACCTCATCCTCGAGATAGATATGGTGGGAGCACAGGGCCGGACTAATCCCTTGAAGATCTGCTACGCTCCATCCGATAGCCTTGCGGTTCTTTTCAAGAACTCCCATCAAACGGGATTCTTGCTCTCCAGTTAGATCGGCGGAGATGATGACTGGGTACATCTCAGGCTCACCCGCAAGGAATCGATACTTCAGCAAAGTAGGGAGCGGCTTCAGCTCTGGACAGCTGGGTGCTGGCAAATCTGGCTTCGAAAGAAGACGCGTGTATGCTGCCAAGTCTGTCTGGGAGAATGAGAACGTACTCTCGCAAACTGGATCTGAAGAAGGCTGCTCAACTGAACGGTCTCTGATATGCTCGGCATCTACCTCCTCCTCAGGTGTAGGCTCAGTGGGACTCAGGTCTGGCATGTAATCCTCGCAATCTGCCCAATCAGACTCTGAATCCGAGGGATCTGCATCAAACAAGGTGGCATCAGCACCACCAACATCACAATAATCCGTGCCGCGGTCAAGAACCTGCTCTGCTGCCACTGAAGTATCCTGAACCAGGGCTGTGCTCTCCAGGCTCTCCTCTGCTATCATCTCTGCATCAGCGGTGTCTGAAAATGAGAGGATGGCATGTGCTGCTGGGTATGCCCATACTGCCTCATCGTCTGTGATCACAAAGTCGCAGTCCTGGTGGATGTCTAGCCCGGCATCTGTCAGCTGCTCTGCATCTGAAGTGGTCTCTGAGCATGATATGTCTCTGGCTCTGTAGTCCTCGACCGTCTCTATTTGTACACTCTCGCCCTCGACGTGAAAGTATACCTTCCCGCTATCATGGTCAGTCACCGCCTTGGCTGTGGCCAAGAACGGACGACCAAGAATGATGAGGGTATCGGTCACTGAATCAAGGATCTCCATGTCCAACACTACGAAGTCCACGGGGAATTGCAGGCCCTGGATAGTGATGACAACGTATCGCAATAACCCCTTCGGCCTCTTGACAGATCGATCAGCAAACTGAAGGATTGTCCTGCTCTGTCTAAGAGTGCCCAACTCGAAGCGGTCGAGAAAGGCTGCCGGAAGGAGGTTGATAGACGATCCGCTATCCAATAGAGTCCGGTCGAACCTCTGCTCTCTAATGTGACACCTGACATAAGGGGCTCCTGAATCTTGCCTCTTGGCCGGCAGACGGTTCTGAATCACGAAATACGTGGCTTTCGTCAGCACATGGATCTCTGAGTGGTGGTTCTTCCTCTTCCTCCTGACTGTAGTCCTGTCTCTCAACGAACGCTGAAGAAGGGGGATGTGCTGCAAAGCCTCCTGAAGGGTCAGCTGTATGTGGAATCTATCAATCATGTTCTGGCTGAACTCCTCCTGCTCTCTCTTTTTGGATCTTTTTCTTTTTTCTTCCCCTTCCCCATCTGAAGGGCTCTAGGGAAGGGAATCACTGGGTCCTTCTCAGATAAAGGACTAGGAAAAGGTCTAGACGGCTCGACGGCCGGATCCGCACATACATCAAGCACCACAGTGGGACCAGAAAAAACCAAACCTTTTCCTTTATTCACAACATAGTTCCGAGATACATCAGAATGAGGAAAAACTACAGCTCTCTCAGAATGAACTCTGGTGGTCTCAGTACCACCACTGGCTGGCTCAACTGGATGTCTCGCGGCCTCAGTACCGTGCTCTGGCTCGGCATCAGGAGTGGCCTCAGTACCACCTCCTCGAACTGGTGAAATGGCGGCCTCAGCACCGCCCGTGGAATTAGCATCCTTGGTGGCATCAGTACCACCATCATCAACATGAGCGACCTCAGTACCGCTCTCCTGCTCCTCATCTGGCGCCCTAGGTGTGTCCTCATGATGTCGCTCAGACGAGGCGCCGCCGCCGGCTAGTGTCCTACCGCTCCTAAGTGTGACAAAATCAGCATCAAAAAGATCTGCAGACATATCATCAAATGGATCACTAGGAGTGGCATGCTCAGTGTAAGCTACCTGCTCAGACTTCCGCTTCAGGCTGTTGGGGTTCGGCTCGATCTGGGCAGGGATGACGGCCTTCCCTACCACAATGTCCCGCATCTCCTGGCAGAACTCGTCCATCTCCCGTCTGAAAGTAGCCTGCTGGTCCGTGAGGAGGCGGGCTATGTCGTCCAAGGCAGGGCTCTCGTATGGTGGACCATGAGAGCCCGACGGGTAGCCTCTCTGGTAATAAGGCTGCTGGAACTGGTGCTGCTGCTGAGAGGGGTATGGGTGTGGTGGATGCTGCTGCTGGTGAGGCTGCTCACGCCTCCAAGACTGTCCCTGCTGATAGGGACGAGGAACGTAGGATGACTGCTGCTGCTGCTGGAAGGGTAGACTGGGGCTGCTGCTGCGACTGGTGCTCTCTCTGATGACTGTACTGGCCTCCTGACCAAATGGTTGCTGCTGGGGCTGGGCACCTCCGTTCCCCCACCTGAATCCGGATGGTCTCGTCGGATTCCAGGCTGAGGACGGTCATACCAAATCCCGTTGACATCCATCAATGGCTCTGCATCGTACTGGGCTGGCAGGAGTACTGCCAGAGGCTGATCAGGCTGGTATACCACCATCTACAAGTCTGGAGATGGTGGTGACTGGTAGGTGGGCTGCGGCTGCTGGTACGGCTCTGCCTGTACAAGGTGAACCTGTCTAAGCTGCTGGTGTGAGCTGGAGCGCTGGGACGAGCTGCTGCTGTCGTGATCGCCTCGCGACTGAAGACAGGGCTGGGAAGCCGTCTGTGCCTCCTGGAGACACATGAGCTGGGTCTTCATGTCGCTCAGAGTCTGTGCCATCTGCTCCATCTGAGTGATGCCCTGGCACTGCTTCTTCTCTATTAGCTCCATCCAATCCAACTTCTCGCTAATGATACCCATGTCCGCAGCTGACGACTCTGCCTGTGCTGCTGCTACTGCGGACGAATTGGATGGACCGGCATCGACCCGTGCTATCCTCTGGTACTGCACGGGTCCTGGCTGCTGCTGGGGTCTGCCTTGAGTGTACAACCTGGTCTGGGACATCACCATATAGTTCTCGGCCATCTCCTCGTAGATGGCCCAGACCTGGTCGTGATCCTTGGCGAAATACGACCCGCCACAAGAAGCGTTCACCAAGCCCTGGAGCTCTGGTGTCAGCCCGCTGAAGAAGCTCTGCACAAGGTTGGGCTTCGAAATGTCATGGTGCGGGCATCGATCAGTCAGCTCACGGAACCTCTCCCATGCCTCATGGAATTGCTTGTTGGGGAGCATGGAGAAGTTGCTGATGAGGGCTCTCGCTGCATTGGTCCGCCCGAGTGGATAGTACTTGTGTAAGTACTCGGTGCGGAGCTGCTCCAAGTGTATACAAACTTCCCCAGGTGCTTCAGCCAAGTGGCTGCTCTGTCTGCCAAGGAAAAGGGGAAGGCGATCATCCGAATCGTATCCTGGTCCACCTGACGATCGTGGACAATACTATAGATCATGAGGAACTCCTGGAGGTAGAGATGGGGCTCCTCAGTAGCGAGTCCGTGGAAGCGGTGGAGTAACTGCAAGGTGTTCGGGGGGAACTTGAAGTCCCCCACGATCGCTGAAAGTACGACCCAGTGGTGCATCAGCGTCGATCCGGGGTTGTGCAACTCCCGCATCGGTCTCGTGGCTCTCCTCCGCCCGCCGCGGCTGCTGCCGCTGCGGCGGCGGCTGCTGCTGCTGTGGCTGCATCGTCTGGGATCCTCGGCCCGTCTCTCCTCTACTCTCGCTCTGCTCTCTCTGCTCTCATCTGCTCCATCTCTCTCCTCATATCAAGCATGAATGCCCCCTGATCCCTTAACTGCTGCTGATCGGTCTCGAGGGAGGCGATCAGGGTGGAGTTGATCGCGCCCTGCTCCATCACAAAGTGCTCAGGCTGTGGACCTCGGGAGCGATCCTCGGAACTGCCGGCCATGGTGTCTGCAAAACCAAATGATCCAAACTCAGGTGCTGATAAATCTGTTAATCTCTCCTCTGGCTCATGTCTCTCGGAACCGAAAGAAAAGGGGTCGAGGGGGAACATGGCAGAATCATACTCGGGCTCGGAGAGCTGGTCTCGGCTCTCGCGGGCCAACCTAGATGAACGGGTAGTCACGCCCGAAAGCGGTGCAGCCAGAGGCTGCCTAAGAGATCGTCTACCCATCATCGTGATCTGGCGAGTTAAGGCGGATGGGATCTGGAGAAACTATGATCAGAATACAAACCCTCAGTTCACCAACGCAACGCGAGCTGAAGATCGTAAAAGGCTCGGTCGGATTATCTTGTCAAATATTATTTTGGTGAACAAACAATCTATCAGAGCGATTACGTGACTTGCTGGGATACCCGATGCTACCCCAACCGACTAGCCCGCACGAATGAGTCGGTAATCAGTCGGGAATAGCACCGGAGGGCTCTACCTAGTGAACGGTCACTCTCTCGCACAAGCAAACTAAGCAATGAGGGGGTTGCTCTCCCCAAGACAGATTTTTAGGTCAAGTGTCTTTTAGGGTCAATAGTTTTAGCAGTCCCAATTTTATTGTTTTTCTTTTTAATATTTTTCAATAAAAACAAAGGCCTAACGAATTTTCCAGTTCTCCTGATTATTAAGTCAAAAACAGGGGAGAAGACGAAAAAGCCGATGCACGATGAAATCAATGATGCATGCAAAGATAGAAATGCGTACCTGTCTCCAGCACTCTACATGCAAAGTGATCCGCGCAGAAATGTAAAGACTGAAAAGAAACTACCTATATGGTGCAGCGGTAAAAAGCCGAGTCCTAAACAAGCAATTTTACTTGAAGAACGTCTAACTGGTCACCGATCCTTCAAGCCAAAGGTCCGGTCTCGGTCTACCCCTCCTCTCCCGACACATCGGGTTCAGGAGCAGCGCTTGGCAGGGCAGGCTACGGCACGTAGGCTACGAAGGGAGTGAGTCAGTTATTTTTATTAATGATTTATTAGTAGGTCCAATTAATCGCACTATAGGAACAAGCAATCAATTAAGTGTGGGGATCCTACTAATTACAGCACAGTCAAGCAGAAAATCTTAAATCTAAGGGCTCGAGAAAAACCGCGTAAAACCGTAAAAGGCAGGGAAGAAAACTAAAAACCGTGAAAAGCTGCGAAAAATCCTAAGGGTCCACCGAGCACACCGGTGCTCGGCGAAACAGACCCGCTAATCAAGTCAAGTCCAAAGTGTCTGAGTCTGTCCCTGTATTATTACAATAATCAAATAAAATAAAAATAAAGTCTAAACTAATCCTACTCTAATCCTCTCCCACTCAGCCTCTCTCTCACGCTCTCCTGCGGCTCCGTGCAGAAGGGAGCCACCTCCGAGTCTCGCGGTTGCGCCGGCTTCTCTAAAGCTGCCGCCTCGGTCCTCGGCCCCTCGCAAGAAAGAAACAAGTGGTCAGACCAATAAAATAATCAAATAATAGCAAGAAAATAAAACAGGGTATATGTGCAAAAATGCCAAATAAAATAAACACTCGAAATCAAGCAAAAATAAAAATAAGAGAAAATAAAGCAAAACAAAATAAAACAAAAATAAAAGAAAAACAAAAAGCCGCGAAAAGCCGCAGACTCTGAAAGAGCCGCAGAAAGCCGCGAAAAATAAAACAAAAAGAAAATGAAAAAGAAAAATAAAAAACTACTAAGCCATGCTCCCCGACAACGGTGCCATTCTGATGACACGACACTCGAGCAAGCGAGGTAGATCAGGTATATTTCAAATGGTCGTTGCGACCTCAATCGCTCGTGTGTCAATCAAGAAAAAGAGATCACCAAATAAGATAAAATCAATCAAACATCCAATAGTGGTCCTGCTATTATTTTAACCTGGTATAGCGACCAGGGTCGAACACAAGGAGCACGTGATGGCCTTGCGACCTACGAAGTAGTCAAAAATAAAATAAAATAAAATAAAAGGTGTTTTTGGTGGATTTTTAGTTGTTTTATTTTTTTGAATTTTTGTTTAATTAAGAAAATAAAGAAACAAGTAAAACAATCCAATTCAAATAATTATTTAATGCATCAAAAATCAATCAAAAATTCCAATAAAAATGTTTTTGTGTGTTTTATGATTTTTACTGTTTTTAGTGAATTTTTGGTATTTTTCTGATTTGTATTTGATTTTCTAAAAATAAAGCAAGGCAAGAAAACAACAACAATGTCCAGCCAAGCTTGAGGGACTTAGATAAAATATCTAAAAACCCCAAAAAGCCTGGAGGTAATTTTCCTGTATAGTAAACACTACAAAGAAAATTTAGCCACTGGATTTATGATTTTTGGGTTTTTAAATTAATTATTAGAATTTTTATAGGTTTTTAGGTGTTTTTCAATTTTTATGAGTTTTATGAAATGAAAAATGACCAAAATTGGTCAGAAAATCAAGCAAGAAAAACTAAGCATTAACTAATTTTTTTGTAATTTTTAGATAAGTTTTACTATTTTTTTTGTGAATTTTTAAATAAAACAGTAACGAAAATGGATGTTTTTAATTTTTTTAAAAATCAAATCAACACAAAAATGTCCCCAAAAATTCTAGAAAAGTTTACAACATGGCAGGAGCCATGATCCAATTTTCATCAAATTTGGAGTAAGTTTGATATTTTATGTAAAATTAAAACCTAGGTATAGTGCACATGGACCTGTACGCAATTATCTAAAGTTCTGGGGGTCCGGTGCAAAATTCCCAAGAAATCACACGCGCGGCGCGTGTCTGGGGCACACAGGGACCTATATGCAAAGAAAACAAGGTTCTGGGACTATTTGGTAACAGGTACCAAAAGTCCGAGGACCTGTTTGTAGATTACCCACAAATAAGCGCACATGCACAAATAAATCACGCACAGGGGTATAAATGCAATTTCCTAAAAATATTCATTCATTCCATAATAATCCAGAACTACAGGGCTAATTATGCAAATATCCCAAAAAGGCACGCATCGATGCACGTGCTACACTACACACAGGGGTATATATGCAATAAGCAAACAAGACAGGGCCCAACATGCAATTTACCTAACGTAAATAAAATCCTAAAAATATTTACAGGACTAAAAGCAAACTACTAAAAAAAGAAGGGCCTAAGGGTAAATTACCCTTTATTAAGTCGACCGACGGATGGGTGCCACGTGTGCGGATGGACGGCTGGGAATGGGTGGCGCCCAATGCTGCTATCCCTCGGGCGGATCGATCGGCCCAAGCGTCGCCACGTGGAGATCGAACGGTGGAGAAGTGTGGTGGCTAAACCTCGGCCATCGGACGGTCTGGATCAACTCCTCCCTTGATCGTGCGGTGCTGGCGCTCCTGAATGGAGGGTTCAGATGCGAACTGGAGCTGGAGGACTATCCAACGGCTGCTGGAGGTTCTCGAAGAACAAGTGGCCGGCGAACTTCGCCGGCCCA
Organism: Ottelia alismoides; assembly: GCA_037367405.1. NCBI lineage: Eukaryota > Viridiplantae > Streptophyta > Magnoliopsida > Alismatales > Hydrocharitaceae > Ottelia > Ottelia alismoides. The sequence continues at coordinate 718,614 of JAZKJV010000765.1, forward strand.
GTACGCTCGCTCCGAGCCTCCGCGGGGGCTTCTGATGATCGAGGAAGCTTTGCCTTGGCCTCCCGCGTCTGTGGGACCTCTCCGATGAATCAACGGAGCTCCGGAGAGCTCGGTCGACCCCATCGGAGGAGGAGCTCCGGTGCTCGAATGGGAAGGCCTCAGATAGCCTTCCTGGGACCTGCAAAATGACACCAAAAAGCTCCTGGGTCGAGGGCAAACTGCCTCGACCCCGTAAGCGGCTGTGAAGGTGGACGGTGCGGTGGTGCGGGCGAACCCTGGCGATACGACGACGAAGGGGTTCGAACCCCATCTCCTGTACGAGCTGGGTTGAACGGAGGTGCGGAGAAGGTGCGCGGGAGAATGGCAAACGTGATGGGGGATTCCGATGATCGAACGGAAGGGGGAGATGGTCGGAATCGGCGAAGGTCGGCGACGGCGCGATTTGGGGCAAATGCGAAATTAGAGAACTAGAGAAAAAATCTAAGCTACCTGGGTGGATGGGCCGACTGGGAATGAGCTTAGGCAGCTCTGAGTCCATGCCTCACGGGATGTCGTGGCCCGAGGCTCAATCTCCTGCTTTGGGCGGAGCACAGCGGCGCAAGCTTGCCGGATCGATGGTCCAGACGTCTCCTCCTCGCTGCGACAACGCCCGGAGCGAGCAGTCACTCTCACTAAGGCACTGGAGGTCACTGGGTGGTAGGTGAATGATCCAAAGATGCGGAATGAGGTGGCGGAGCTCAGCCCTTATACTGCCAGGAGTCCGATAAGAATGGGTCGGGTAGGGCTGCGTGAAGCGTGGATCTCGAGGCGGGCAACCCGGCGAGGGTGTCGGATGTGACGTGAGTGAAACGGACCCGGGGTTTAGGTGCGAGGTGGTCAGGTTTAGGCGCTAGAATTAGGAGAAATGGGGTCGCCCGCCTAATACCCGTGGGAGGTAGTCCTGGGGTGGGGAGTTGACCGGGCGGTCAACAACCCCCGTGGACCAATGGGGACAGGCCACGTGGAAAATATTTAGAAAATCAATTAAAAATAGTAAATGGCATATTTATTAAAAACTCAAAACATGAAATATTTTTGTTTTAATTTTTTCTATTTTTTAGTGATTTTTAATTAATTTTTCAAAATAAAAATAGGGTACTTACAATATAATACTATACATAGGTATATATACAATATAGGATTTTTTTGATTTTTAATTAGTTCTTTTTATACATTTTTATTCCTATTTTATATTTTATTTATTTATATCATAAAATAAGGAATAAAAAGATATTTTTATTTTATTTTTATTATTTATATACAATAGTGACATAAATACATATGTACATATATATATACATGGTCTATTTACAATGTGATTTTTAATTTTTGATTTTGTTCTTTTTATTTTATTTTTGTTTTAATGGTTTTTAATTTATTTATTTACAATAGAAAAGATAAAATATTTACAAAATGTTTGGAAATTAATTTTATTTATTTATAAGGTTAAATAAATATAGGTGAGTGTATGTACATGATGAATATGCACAAGGTGAAGGTTTTTGTTTTCTTTTTATTTTTCTATTTTTGTTTTGATTTTTATATTTATAAATATATACAAGTATTTACAAGCCCATTTTCTTCTATTTTTAGAGGAAAATATTTTTATTATATTTACAGGTATATTTACACACATGAGCCCCTATCTCCCTCTACTTTGGCTTTTATGCGGTCAGGCCCAAGCTGAGCCCTCCCTTGGGTTAGGTTGCTCAATATTTATTCTAAATATTTCCCTCTTTTTCTTTTTGATCTTTATTCTTTTATTTTCGCATAAAAACATGCTAATTATTACTTTTTACACCATGCATGCTTTTGGCAATTATTTATATTTACAAATATATACATGCATTTGCAAAGGTTTTTGTAGCTAAAATATAAGAATAAAGAGTGATGAATGAGTATTCATCAATTATCACATCTAAAATTAAACCTAACCCATGCAAATCAAAACTTACAGCGTAGTCCAGCATGCAACCATTTCATCCCACGAACCGTCACGTAATCTGCTTGTACCACACCCAACCTCTCTCTGCCTCCCCCGACCTCCGCCTTCGCCTCCCTCGTCGCCTCCGCCCAACCTCCCACCGACGACGCTTGGTCTCCTTCTTGGCATTTTCAAGAATCTTTCTTAGGAGATCCATCATTCATCAAGGTTATTTTTCTCTACGGATGGTGTTTCCATTCTAAATTTTATGGAGAGTTTTCATCTAATAGGTGCATCTTAAATTCTACACCGCAACCAACCTCGCTTCGTTGTAACTGCAACCTCCCTTCACCGTAGCCGCAACCTCCCTCTCAGTTGCAGCAGCAGCCGATCTAGTATAACATATTAACTTCATAATCTTGCAATATTAATTCGAAGAATAATCATGTACATTTTTATTTATAACTTATTATTGCAATATTCATTTGGATATTCGTATTCGTGCGCAAAAGATTCGTATTGGTATCTATATTTTAAGGATATGGATCTTGGTTTTTTACATTCGTGTAACATTCGTATTCATATATGTATTCGATTAGTAAAATAATATGAATATGATTATGATATGACATGAATTCACATTCATATTCATTCGTTTGCATCCCTACGATATGCAGTGTGTAGCTCGATAATACAGAAACGAATCAAGGGCACTCTAGTAACATGTAAATCTTACACCTCTAAACAATATGTTAGATGTTGATTCACCACATCCAATGTGTAGGGCGTCCATATAACCTGTAAGCATAGTTTCAATTTTAGTGGATAGACCAAGAGATGTAAAATTTGTAATTTGTATTGTTGTCTGCTCGGGTGTTTGCAAGTCAAAGGCATCCTGTAGAGTCGCACCACATGTGTCGGCTCCATCTGTTTCAGAAAGTTTGAAAGCGTCGGATTGGAAATCATATAACAAGTCAATGGAATTCAAGAAAATATATACTAAAAGAAAGAAGTACTCGTACTAGTTTTATTAGGATATTTTCTCCTACTATGACCCTCTTCACTACAATTACCACACTTATTTTGAGTGCCTCTCGCATGTTTATTATTTCTTCTGTTATGACCTTCCTCCCTGCATGTTCTGTATTGGGATCGTACTAGGTCCTCTCTCATGTCCATCTCGTTATGTATACTCGTGGACTTCGGTCGCCCCTTATTTCTTAACCCATTGGGATCAGGAATAACTAGTGCATGTTCGAACCGAGGCCACTTATCGCTATCTCCGATTGGGTAGAACAAACCCTCGTGGATGTAAACTCGTGTTTGCCATGTATACCATGGACTCATGTATTATTCGACGTCTGTGTTCAACGAGATATTGTTGCACAAGCATGGGAACACAAAATTCTACGAATCTGCCATTTCTGACAAGTACATGATGCATCGCTAATTAACACTGCGTGTTTCTTTCCACCTTTCAATCTAAAATGTGTCATGTGTTGTCCTGTGATGACCTCGTACATGTGTAATGGAGCTCCATGTATGCGAAAGCAACGATGCCCATTGCTTCTATCAATCCAACGCTTCAACATGTCATGCGCATACTTGGTGAACTTGGAACCTTGAGAAGCGCAATTGTGCGCTTCTTCATGTCGGTCACAAAATAACTAATACAATTGTAGTTTTCAGAGAAGTTGGTTGTGGCGTACCTAAACCTATACCCACCATCAAATTCAACTGACCATTGTTCTTTAGGATAATAATGGTATCAAACTACTTCACAACAGTTTCATCACACTCTTTAAGCTTGTCCAAGTAAGTTTGTTACTTCGATTACGAATATACTTTTCCCACCCTTATTGACATCCTATTCAATGATTGATTTTTGTACGCATCATTGAAATTACTAGCAATGCGCCGTAGGCAAAAACGCTAGTGGTAAATGTGGTTAGCAACATCACTTGAGCAAGCAATTAAAATCTTATGTTTGTACCTTCCATACATGTGTGTGCCATTCACATTAATAATGGGTCTGCAATGTCTAAAAGCTGTAATTCACTGCCCGAATGCCCAAAAGACCTTCTTGAACAACTCTCCTTCATTCATTGTTGTTGTCAAGATATTTGTAGCCGGTCCTGGAATAGCCTATTCAAAAGCTCTGAAGAGATAGTGAAGTTCGTTATAAGATTCTTTCCAATCTCCATAAACCATTTCTATTCCATTGTTCCTTGCACCCAAAAACCTCCTTCGACTAACTTGGAAATCGAAGACATCATGAATCAATGTTTCTAAATAGGATACATTAACTAAGGAAGAGATTTTGATCTGATCAGGAAACATGAGTGCCATGAAGTTACAAAATAGATGTGGATGGTTCTGATTGACTACTCGATTCAAGCAATTGTGAGGTTTGTCAACCATTGAGACGTTAAGTTGCCCGTCGATTGGTCGACGATGACCATGCAAACACCACAAGCAACCGTTGCCTCGTTAGCTACATAGCACATACAAGACTTTTCTGTCCGATTCAACCACTGCAAAGTTGTAATGTCTTTTAATGTGTAACACCTTCACGGAGTACACCATGTCAGCTTTACATTTGAAGAGAATGGCATTCTTCAACTCGTTACTCAAACTGATCACATCATCAAAGTTCCTGCAATCTTTGTCGTTTAAAATATATCCATCCCCTCCTCGCAAGTTCAAAAATGGTATGTCAGAAACGATAGATGTTCCTGAATGATCATGCCCTTCATGATCATCATTTTCCATCTCATCGTCAGTATTTTGTAACGAGGGCTCCGTCAATCTATCAAGTTCCGAATCATTATCTTCGGTACCTACAAATTGTCCTCCATTCACAACATGAGGAAAATATGTACTTCCACAGTAAGGTACATATCCTGGCACCGTCGCTGTGGTAGTAAAAATCACAAGTTGATATGCATCACCCATATCTTCAGCGTATTCCAAAATCTCTCGAACATTATCATCATACTCAATGCGCCATATGTGATATGTTCCAAGATCATGCGACTTTCTATGAAACACCTGCAACTCGACTCCTTTTGATAATCCTATCCTGGACACAAACTTAATGCACTCAATTAACCATGAGAATGTCATTCTAGAGCTAATCTTAATGATTTTCATCCAACCTCCAAGAAGGTCTCACCCTTACTCGATTTCAAGATAGTCCCACCACAATGAAAAAAGCAACGAATTTCTTGAGACATCCTAACACATTACAATAAATCAACTATCATTGGAACCATATGATATGTAACACATAATGTTGAAAGAATCACATTATTTTGAAAGAACAAAAAATATTCATAGTTTATCATATCGAGCATAAAACAAATCCTAAAAAACAACATAACCTAAAAAACCCACAAAAAACATGACAAACAAGTAGTTTTGGGCATTTATAGTCATATTAGGGCTTCACCTTCCTTAGGAAGGGGATGGGAGAAGATGTGAGAGATGGAGCTCCGAAGGTAGTCTGGAGGAGGCCATCGAGCGTGCGAGGGGCGATGGAAATCTTTTACAAGGGGGTGGCACGACCGCAACAACAGAGTAAAGGAATAATAGGGCAAGTGCTCGAATGTGGGTGGAGGTTCTGGTGGGCAATCGCTAGGACTTGATATTACAAAAGAGTCGCCTCTACGGGAGGCAGCTTACCTTTAGACAAAGACGTCTTTATAGAGGCGACTTGCCTATGATATATAACAAAATAAAATATTTCTGACCACCCATGGCCAATACCTTTCGAGAGTAATGGCTCGAACGAATTTTCCTCCTGCAATCATGCAACCCTAATCCTGATCATCTTTGTCATGTAGTAGGGTTGTCGGCGCGACGCGTATGCAGATTCCATGCAACAATCTTTCATTGGGAACCTTGGAGCTGCAGATATGGGAGGGAGGGCTGAAGGTCGCCAGCATGAGGGAGAGTGACAACCCTTGGGATCTGGAGAGAGCAGTACCGATGGGCTTGTGTGATGGCTAATGCAAGGTCTACGTTGTTAAAACTTGAGGGATACTCGATCTGGAGCATGGGCGATCTAACACCCCCTTTTTAGTCCTTCGAACCTTTTTTGTTGTGATGGTCATCTCCTCACACAGCAGAAAAATAGGGTTTTGATAAACCCATCTAGTGTCGGATGCGTTGGTCACGTAACTTCTTCTTCATCGAACTTCGAAAGAGGGTTCCTGGAAGAAGGAAAATCCATCAGCAACCTGGAGCATTATGCATTTGTCGTGGGGGCATGATTACCGCCATGCTTTATGGATCTTTGGCACTTTAGAGTCGTATACTGCAACTTGTTCTTCATAATTGCTCGAGAAGATAACAATATAGATAGAAATTTTGATGCCGTCAAGTTGATCTTCATAACCCATGATTCCGTTCTGATCGCAACAAATGTTATGCAAGTTTCTAGGGTTGTAGAAACTCTATATTTTCTGGAACTTGAACTTGATCTTCAGAACTTTGATGACGATCTGGGAAGAATTAGAGTTCCATAAACCCTAGAACTTTTTTGAATCTCAGGCTTTGGACATGTGAACAAAATAATCTTCAAGAATAAAATCGTGATCGAAGCTCGAAAAATCGAATCGCATACTTAAATTGCCATGATACGATGTTGAATAAATAATGCGGAAGCATAATTGATAATCAACTCAAATACATTGAAATATAAAAGTGGAACACCCTGATATTACGTAGAACCCTACTCCTAGGAGAGTGGGATAAGATCACGGGAGAATGCCTCAAATTGTCAGATCTTCCGTTGTGAATCTCTCAACGGATACAGGGAGTGTAGGGCTTCATATATAACCTCACAAACAGATCGGAGTCCTACTTATAAATGACGTGGGACTAAACATGAGAACATGGTAATTGGATCTTACCTATACATTGCTTCACAAATAGGTACCGACTTTTTCACTTGTAGCAAAGAGGGGCATGGTGTTTTTTTTTGGTCTCAAATAAAAGCCTCTTTAAGCTTTTGTGACCCTTTTATGTTGACGTTAAATCCTAAAGCTGGACCTTCACGTCCCTCTTTATTACATTTGAAAAATGAAGCCACTTATTGTGAATTTCTACATAGCCGGATCATTTTTATAATTTGCCCTTTTAATTATTATGCCAGATAACCAAGATGCTGCATGATGCAGTTTCCAGGTTGCAGCGAAAGCAACTGGAGACCATGTGTCTCTTCCATTCAATTGATTGATTTGGTTGCTTGATTCGCATTTCTAATATGAAATTAAAATAAAATAATACAATAAAAACAAAAATGTTATCATCTGCACCTGAAGAAGTCTGTCGTCAAGAATTAGAACAGAAATAAACGAAAGAATCAGGGGCATAATATAACAGAAATCAGAACTCTTTTTTAAATGTAGGCCAATACAATCTACAGTTTGAATCTGTTCCTGCTATTTCAATCATACTTGAGATCCGTAAGGATCCACTTATTAATCAAAGACATAAATCAGAAAGCACTGGATAGCAGTTGAAAACTATAAGGGATTGATGAAAACAGTGATTATCAACAAGAAATTCTATATTTGTGTTTCAAGATGACACAATATTGACTAATCCCACGGGATAAGAAACACGAAAGGGTCAGATCTTCCTCTCTTTTTTCCTTGCTAAAGACTGCAGTACAGTCATATGAACACAATAGTTTTCAATCTTTTTTACGAAAAAGAATAATGTACACTAATCTCATTATATGTCAAGCTTTCAGACTGCATAGACAAGAACAATATATAGCATACTTTATTTACAAAGGAAGCACTAACTCACACAACCACAATGACTTCCCCCATAGGAAACTATTAGAACAATTGTAAAAGTAACAAGATGGCAGCAACAATCTCAAAATGTACCTGATGCCAGTTTCCATGTCCAACTTATCAATGGTTCGGTAACGACTTGGACAATCCCTCAAAGAGGTCGAACAGATAGTCATGCAAGGCTTCGGGGCTGTGCTTCACATGTTTTCCATCAAGAATAGCACCATGCCTGCCCATGAATGTTCTGTAAACCGGAACAACCTTCTCAGAGATGGCAATCCTCAAATCAGCGCGAAGGCGCTGATCAGGGATTTGCCATTCCGTCTGGACCCTGTACACCTCTTCGAATGCATGGTTGAAATCTTTGAGCTTGTCCTTGATCTTCTTGGCCCCGAAGATGTGCTTGGAAACGCCTTCATCCATGAGAATGGAGAGGATTGGTTTCCAGGTCTTTCTTTGATAATCATTTGACTGGGAACGATATTTACGGATCTGAGTTTTTAGCCAAACCTCGCCAAATAGACGTGTGAGGTCGGAGTTCTCTCTCACCTTTCTCACTATGTAGGAGATGTTGTTCATCATGAACAAATGCCGCAATGCGTCGTTGTGATACAGCCAAGATTTGGTTTCCAAGTTGGACTCCAATGTCGAAACAACCGAGACGAAATACTCGCGTATGGAAAAGGTACCACCATAGCTCGTTTCATCCACATCAGTGGTTACGAGTGCATCTGTGCTGTCCGAGCATCCGAAAACCAGAGAAATGGGCTTTCGATAAGATGACATAAATTGCAAAAAGTTCATGACAAATCTACAGATGGGATGATATCCACCTTTGGGAGGCTGAACAGATGATTCATTCCGGATCTTATCTTTCAACATTGGAAAGATTGCTCTCGCACAGTAACTCAATCTGGACAAGATTTCTTGACATTCAGTCATTATACATAGACCAGAATCTTCCAAATCCAGTGCTTCTATGTCCGGAAGAAGATCAAACAAAGTCTCGTAGACATCCAGGATACGGAACACCTTCTCCTCTGAGGGATTTAGGAGTGCTATGGCTTCTGCAAAGCTGAGGAGTTGCATGATCGAGTCCTTGATGCTCTCGAAGAAGCATTCCCTGCTTGCTGATGGTGAAAGGTCTCCGAAGATAAGTCCACAAAGATGTTTTTCGCTGGGAAGATAGACACGGACAAAATTTTTCATTACTTTGATCCACCTAGCAATCTTCCGGTCCAATATTTCCCATTCCATCGCCACAACATCCTCGATGCTGATCTTCTCCATAGAAACAAGGGACAGATACTCATCCAATGTGTCCTTTCTTGCGGTGATGTAAGATTGGCAGCACTCGCCGACATAATTCGATGTAAACATGAGCCTAGTTACACGCTTAATATCAGGTACAACATTTGGATCAACCAAATCCTTCAAATATTCCTCTGTGTCATGACTTTCACTCATTTGCATCCTTCCTTGCAGAAGCTCGTCGTTTATGGAATTTACAGAAAAATCATCAGTGAAGCCATTTTCAGAACGGAATGATGAAATGTTGGATTCCACAGGCTGGCTGTGACGCATAAGAAGGTCGACGAGATCCTCCTCGAGCCTTATCATTGCACTGTGAATAATAGTATCCACACGAACTAAGAGTGCTGTCGCATGTTGTCCTTCTTTGTTGAACTGGCATGCTCTCAGATCTCTTGCTACCAGTTGAAGCTCGGTCACGGCATCCAGAAACTTTGAAGCTTCCACTGACTCGAGGTCCGATTCCCGGAGTACATCTAGGGTTCGCAATTGGATAGCGTCTTCTAGATACTCAATCCTCTTCTCCAAAGCTGTCGGCTCCCTACCATCACCAAGTTCGACCAGCAAAAGGGCATTGACGTTATGACTAGCATCAATCATCACACTGGCTAGCATCTGCTGTTCCTTCAGTATTTCCAAATTTTCCTTCATGTGAATCTGCAGGATTAAATGAGCAAATGTTCAAGTAAGACAAATCGATATGTTGACTCAATTAATTTCAGTCATTTGACCATGCAAAAACGGAACTATAGCATAAGACAAGTAAAAGGTTGCCAAGATGCTGATACACAGTTAATAAAAGCCCACTGGAACATGTATCAATTGATGCTCTTCCTCTCTTCCCCAGATTGCATTGATACTGATCGTTGTTTCACAAACATATCGACCTGTGTAGAAAGAACGGCACGGGGAGACAAATACACAATTCGAAGACACATGATGAGAGGCAGAGACGAGAAAGTATTAGATGGAACTGCTCTCACTGCATGCCCGGTACATTAGAAGATGGAGGAGATGAAGGAATTAGGCTTGGGAGCCTTTCCTCCAGTAGCGGCAGCAGCAGTAGTTATAGAGTATATAAAAGGTAATAGTCGTGGACTTGTGTCAATTGCAAATATATATGTGTATCTTAATGAAGACTTCTTTATGGAAATTTAGCTCATCGATTCACAATTCACCAGAATCCCATCATAATCCCTCGGAGAAACCAAAGAAAAATTCAAAAGTATTCCGGTTGCTTTAAACACTTCGAGTAGCATCGATCATTTAATCTAAAATCTGAAATTTCAGCGCCTTTACTCAGTATCCTATGACACTTGGTGTCAATAAGTTTATAGTATATACTCATCTAAAGAATCTCTATCCACTGGCATCGAGTCCAAGTCATAGAAAAGGCGTCATGCAAAAGAGGAATTTAGAGGTTTGAATTCTTGAAATCAACGAGCAGATTCTTAACAAGCAAGAAGCGAAATCAAACCTTGTTTCTCGAAGGACGGAAGGGGAGAAGATGAATGATGGAAATCCACTCCCAGACCTCAACCTTCCTCGACTTCCTTGCAGCAACACAGAGTACACATCTTTCTTCTTAATGGACTCCCCGAGTACAATCAATGAACTACAGTTGGCCACCAATATATGTAGATATAACCAACCACAGACGCTGATCCAACTCCAAGAAAGTTCCAGGAAACTTCCAAGGTTTGACTTCAGCCCACAAACTCCACGAATCCTAAAGTCGTTAACAGGAACCAGTCCTTAATGATGAAATAAGAAAAACCAACTTGCCATACACTGCAAATATTCAAGAAAATATCTAAAATCTACAGATCCGCCATCAGGACTAAAACTTTAAGGTCAGTATGAGAATCTTAGCTTCCTGGAAAGAGGGGAAACGGAAGTTTCCTACTGAACAGCCAATAATTTCCAGGAAGGAGCAGAACCCGCAAACCAAATTTGATTGGAAACAAGACAACAAGGAGAAATAGGTCAGAAAGCAAACCCTGATTATGCAGCTTGGGATTTGGGGGGCAAAGGTCGGACCTTTGCAGGCCTATTTTCTGTTCCTCCTCCGTTTCTGAGTGGGTGGGATATTTTGGGTGATTTTCTTCCATGATTTTGAGTGGTATTGAGCATATTCGTAGTGAGATTGGGTCAATGGGGTTTTCGTGCGGGACCTTCTTTGCTGACAATGTGCTAAAAAAAGGACAGGTAGAATATTTGAAGAACTTTAAGATTAAAAAAATTATCTTGAAGGACAAAGTCATAGCTAAATATATGATTCGGTAATGGAGAAGGGAAAATAATTACAGATCTTTTTTGGGATTTTTACCTGGAATACCTTATAATCTTTGTCAATGACCTCTACGACCTTTGAAACATCGTAATTCCTCCCTTACCCCCTTAAACTTGCTAACCCTTATCTTATAAATCATGTGGTTAACTCCCATCCATTTACCCGTTAAAAGTAACCGGATTCCGTTACATTCTTTTAAGTTATGCCTAATTTATTTATCGAATTTACATTAGTTGCCACTCCCTTTCAACCCTCCTTTTCCCACCACCCAGAACCCACCACCTCCTCGAACTCCATCGTCCCCGGCCTCCTCCCCGACCTCTGCCCTCTACCTCCTCGTTCCCGACCTCTGACCTCGACCGCCTCGTTCCCGACTTCTGGCCTCGTCCTTCACCTGCATGTCCTCTCCCACCCTCCCTCTCCCCAACGTCCGATCTCGTGTTTGCCTCCACTCCCTGATTCCGTCGCAACAGCACAAGGGCAACTGCTCCCCCGCCGCTCTAACCCCCCCCCTGCACCATTGGAGCCCTCCTGTAACCCCGCCGCCCCCACGGCTCCCCTGCTCCCTCGCCGCTCGAAGCACCCCCCTCCCCTACGGCTCCCCTCCTTCCCCGTGCGCCCGCTCCCCCCCCCCCTCGCGGCTCCCCTGCCGCACAAAGCCCCCCCTCCCCCGGGCCTCCCCGCACCTCTGCCGCCGCTCGAACACCCCCCTCCCTCCAGCCCACTGCACGCCCTGATCGAAGCCCTCTTGCAACTCTGCCAAGGCTGGTTCCCTCCGGCGCTCGAAGCCCCCTCACATCCCCTGCTCGGAGCCCCCCGCACCACTGGATCCCTCCCGCAACCTCGCCGCTCGAAGCCCCCCGGCTCCAGCCCTTGCACGTCCTACTCGGAGCCATCCCATGCACACCTCCTCCAGCCGTCCAGTGTAGTTGGGAGAAAGTTGTTAGAGGAGAAAGAAGGAAGGCTTTTTTTCTTCTCTTGATTAATTCTAGCCATCCGATCGTGGATTGGTTAGATTAACTCATTTTTAACTCAAGGAGTTAACTCTAGATCTGTCAATTTAATAGTGGAGTTCGTGGGGTAAGACGGAGCAAGTTTACGGTGGTGAGGAAGGAATTACGATGTTTTAAAGGTCGTAGAGGTCATTGACAAAGATTATAGGGTTTGCGCGTAAAAATCCCATCTTTTTTTTACTTTGACTGCAGTCATAAGTCCAACAGTATATGATACTACTTATTCACGTAAGTTCTAATAATCATATAAATTCTCCTGAAATTAGATATTGGAAATGGTTTTTTTAATATTAGTAAGAATACTTGAATATTATCGTGAAAACAAACATGTAGTGAGGGCGTATAATGATTATTATTAGTTGATAGGTATACATAGATATCATAAGATTGGATAAAATCCGTAATTTGATCCAATCCATTGTTATTTGGTTTGGATTTATTTTATCATTACAGTGGATAAAGGATCGGATTATATTTTTTAAAATCAGGTCCTTTATCGATTGTTTATATCATATATTTAAAACAATCATTATCGATCACTTTCCTATCAAAATTATATCATATGCTTAAACAAAATTAAATTTGTCTAGTGCATAATACTGAGTTTTGGGATTTTTTTTAAAGTAATTATTAAAAAAATCATAATTAATTAAATAAGCATGGAGGGAAAAAAATTAAAAAAATAGGTATCTATCGGCACCTGAGGTGCCGATTTGGGGCGCCCCCTCCAAATCGGCACCTGAGGTGCCGATTTGGGCAGAGGCGCCAAATCGGCACCTGAGGTGCCGATTTGGGATGGGCATTTTACAAAACACAACCCGTTAATAATGTAATTCAATTTCAGTACTGCCGGAGATTACAAATTATTATTATGTTCATTAGATATGAATAATTTAAAAATATTTTGAAGAATTATGTAAATAATTTTACAAAATATTATTCTACAATTATATTTATGTTCATTTGAGTACATTTGAGGAATTACGTAAATAAATTTAAAAAATAAAATAAATTTAACTATCAATATTTTCCTTCATCACACTATTTTTGATCTATCAGTAGAGCTTCGTGGTCTCATCTTCTTCCCGATAACGTTATTGTAAAATGTTAAGTATATCTCTATTTTTTTAGTATATTCTTCATTATTGATACATACTTAGAATATTTATAATTGACATGTCAACAATATTATAATAAATATAAAGAAATTGAGAGTGTGAACAACATCATTTACCATTGATATATGTGAACTCAACAAGGTACAACTTGACATGAATTAATTTAAAAAAAATACAAGTATTTTATTAAATTCATAAGAGAAGAAATATGAGTTTACAAATAATAAGAAAGAAATTTACAATAACTTAAACTTTCCATATCTTCAGAAATCCCTTCAGACCTCCTCCTCCACCTCCTGCACCACCTCCCTTGTCGTTTCCTTTCCCTCCATCTCCCAATTTTTTGTGAGTCTCCTCATGTGTTGTCTTCTTCTTCTTCTTCTTCTTCTTGGACATTTGTTCTGAATGCGTTGGAACGTGCCCTGGAGGATACGGTCTAGCTGACGACTTCCGTGGCGGTTCGATAGTTTGTGATTCCTGATTCCTTGACATTCGTACACTTGTTGAATGGCGAGGCGGCTCTGATGGAGGAGGCTCAGTGATCCTTACTCTGGGAGAAGGTCTTCGAGGCAGCTCCGGACGTTGTTGTGGTATCGTGGATATACCAAACAACTGTCTATCAAAATCAGTTACCTCCATTTGCCGAATACTATCAAATATCTGCGACTGCAAATCTCCTGAACTGTATCGAGTAGACGGTATGAGCTGAGAGGGTCCAGAGTCAAATTGACTCGAAGGTCCAACAAGCGATGGTCCTACAAGATTGAGACATTTTCATTGTTATAAGTATCACAAAATTTAAACATAACGTATTGAAATGAGTTCGTATATTCTATAATATATTTATACCTGAACCTCTAAATCCGGCTTCACCGATTTGAGACCCTCTAAAGCCATACTCGATATAGCTCATACCTGAAAGATGTTAATTACATTATATGTCACATAAATTACCTAATAAGTAAGAGGAGAATGCAATGTAATAAATTAAGTACAATTTTACCTGTAGATACGAATCCTGGTTGAATTGGTGGAACTTCCTGTCCGCTGTATCCCTGACTCGAAGGACCAGCAAATGATGATCCTGCAAATTGCGATTGACTAAAAGCTTCTCCATATCCTGCAAGAATTAGATATTCATCTTTTAGAAAATAATACATAAGATAAAAATTAGTTATTTAATTTAGTCATTTTATTACCTGAAGCTCCAAATCCAGTTTGGTCATATTGAGATGCGAGTCCTTGATGACCTGATGAGTACCCTTGCCCACCATATCCCGCAGACGTCATTCCTGAGGTGCCAAATATTGACTCCTCCATTGTCTGACCCTGGGAAAATGCCTGCTCACCGAGTCCTGCTATATTTTATGAGGAGCTGTATTTATATGTCTAAAAATCGATATATGGATAAGAGTTAACTATACATAAACAAATAACTAAAACCTGAACTAGCAAACATCGGTGGTGGTTGCGTCCCCTCCCCACCATATTCCGTGTACTCCCTTCCTGTACAATTTACAACATAGAAATTTATAAATTCACGATTTTAAGATAAAAAATTAGTTTACATTTGTAAGAAAAAAATCACAAAACCTGATGCTCCCGAAGTATGATGCTCCTGTGATGGCATGAATTGCTGATGCTCATATTGATGGAAGGGATACATCAAGGAGAACATGTTGAGTGTTTCATCGAACATGTTAATTGTATTTTCGACTGTCGTCCTCATGTCGGTAGGTAAGTCTGTTGATCGTCTAAGTTGTTCCAAACTGTTTCTTCCTTGTACAATCGTATCCATCTAGTCCATTTACAAATATATTAAGAATAATTTAATTGAATCTCAGTAGAATAAGTAGACTTTTTAAACATACCAGACGTCTTTCCATTTGTCCGTGTGGTCGGTAAGCTAGTACAGGAGGAGGAATCTGTGTTTGGATCCATCTTCTTGTTATATTCCAATACCATTGCATATAAATATCGGTATCGGAATCCGGGTGCTCATGAACAACTGCGGCCTCCCTATCAGCCCAACGATCCACGTACGGTCGATGTATAGTAGCCCAGTTTAGGATGTCCCCACTTCGGGTTTTGTTACGTCTAGATATAGCGTTTATCCTCTCCACGGAAACAGGAAGGTGCTGACGCATCCCAAATTGTCGCATCACACGATCAGATAGGTGCATCACTACAACATCGTAACAAATAAGTGGAACACGACTCATCCATATAGGATGCCTACTTCTGCAGATAGGATGCAATTGTGATATCTCAACTTCAGCGTATGGTATCCAAATCATCTGTATTTTAGTAAAAAAAATTAGATATTGTAGTTTACAATAATTTAAAATTAATATGAGTATTAAAGTTTTTTTACCTGATGAGGTTTTTGTGTATCGAGCTCGTTACGATAGAATGCTAATGTTGCCGTATGCACGTTCTCTTTAAAACTGCGCACTCCTATCCACTTCAACGCTAATGAACCTCCAGTTATCTGAGCACCAACACGTACTATCGGCCGTCCAATATGTACATGCTCCCATGCCCAAACCTGTAATTAAAAATATTAGAAGATGCAAATAAACCAAATTGAGACATGTAGGGGTACTCTACATACCTGTAAAATTGAGAAGAAACCATATATCCTAGACGTACCGATCTTTGCACCCCTATCGAGTTCTGAATACATATGCGCCAAAGCAGCAGCACCCCAAGCCAGTTGAGCACATTCTTGCAGTTCACGTAAGTGTAATAGGTACCTAAAAAATTAATCAAACCTAAGAATACAACAACAATTAATAATATAATACAGTCAATCATTAACGCATACCTTAGAGGCACCATATCTCCGCTGCTGTCTGCAAGTACACTACATCCTATATGATAAAAAATGAGCGCTCTTACCACACGTGTCGCTTGTTGTTCGTCGTCAATACCTTGCAACGAATGTTCTGTCTTAAAGAAGATGTCGCGTATCCAAGACAGCTTCACCTTTCCACTCTTTATCCGAGTGGGTACTACTCCTAACAAACTCATGCACTCTGTATCCCATCCACCAGGAGGAGAATCCGGACCAGTTACAGGTAGACCATCAACTTTTAAACCACTAATTAATCCCATATCCTGAAGAGTAATAGTAGCCTCTCCTAAGCGTAGGTGATCGATCCATTTGGACTCTTCTCATGTTCACCACACATGAAAAACCCGACGCTTCTATTAATCGTTCTACTACGCTACTCTTCTTGTCAGAAATGGAGTTCAGTAACTCATTATGCTCTACAAATCGAATCTGTAAAATATATTGTAACGTTCCGGGCTTAGGTCCCCGGCCCGTTAGCGGAGCTTTACTGGCCCTGACAACCTCTTGGGATCGGGCCCATACGGACCCGATTAACCACCCCCAAAATGCTCAAGCCGGGTTATCAGGTAGTAACCTCCGCACTTTTTATCCCACCCGGAAACTACATGTTTCCACGGTGTGGGACTTTGTTGGGGTTTTACAACCTCCCCTACTTATATTCGCAACGTCCTCGTTGCGACATGGCACATCACTTATTCCCAGTGACAGTGGCGGCTTCACGCTCCGGGTAGCCATTTCCTCCAACCTCTTTGTAGGGGCGGCTCCACCTCTCGGGTAGCCCTTTCCACTATCAGAGGGCGTTCAGCTCTGATACCATTTGTAACGTCCCGAGCTTAGGTCCCCGGTCCGTTAGCGGAGCATTACTGGCCCTGACAACTTGTTGGGTTCGAGCACAAATGGACCCGTTGGCAACCACCCAAAATGCTTAAGCCCAAGTTGTCAAGTAGTAATCCCCATCACTTATAAACCACACCCACACTTCGTGAGTTTTTAGGTATGGTACTATGTTTGGGGTTGGGGTGTTACATATATTGAATAAAAAAATAAGAAACAGTGTTAGCGAACTAGTAAATTTTAAAAATTATAAAAAATTACTTACCGAACTAGTGGGTTGTGATGATCGATGGTCATTCTGCATATATAATACTGAGGTATCTACTGGTCCAGGAAGCCTATCCATCTGTGCTATCTACATTAATAATTACAAATGTCATGAAAAATAACTATAAAATTGTAAGGAAAATGATATATTAAAAATGAAATTAAATTACCCTTACAAATGCAAGTGTGCCTATGTTCTGCGTGGACAACTTAATCTATTATGTCCTGGTTGCTTGCATATTCTACATAATTTCGGTCGGACGCACATTTCGTCCATTTCATTTCACAAGTCATCTTCTACATTTACTTGTGATGACCCTTCGATATCCTCAAACATGGTCTCATTTGTTGGCCTGATTAATTTAAATTTTTGTCAGTTTAAATATAAATGGTGAAATTTTTCTATAATTTGAATGTGAATAATTTTACCTCGAAGATGACGGCATATTTATCATATTAAAGAGAGTAGCTTGTACAAAAATATGGATAAATCTAACATCGACGATTGAACTCAACATTGCTAATGTTGATTCATCATCGTCAATCGGTACTGTAAAGAAAGTTGATCCCTCATACAACCACTTACAAGTTAATGTAAGTATATACTGGTCGAGCAGGAGATCAGTGACTTCAGAGACTCGAGACAGTAAGCCAATGTATGTTAATTGGCATGGTAATGTAACCATCCGTTTCTTGCCCCCAATATAATCTACGTGGTCATCAGAGACATCAATCGATCCTCCCCAATATATTAAGACATGAGCGGTGTTGGAGGCTATCTATACGAATAAAATAATGATTTAATTAGTTTAATTACACAAAACAATTACTTAATAATCGGATGTAACAATTAGTTTAATTAATATTTCAGTCGGATGTTATCTTTAATAATCGATAATTTAATCGATATACTAATCACTCAGAAATGGAATCCAAAAGTCCGGTCTTGGGGGCTCATCGGTGCTCACCACAGTGAGTCCTGCCAGCGCTGTATAGAGACCCTCTCGGCGCTCGATTCCAAATCTAAATGACAGTAATTTTAACATGAATATGTGCACCTTTAAATCTAAATGAATGAAATGCTAATTCCAAATCTAAATGACAGTAATGTCCCCTATTTAATTAATTTCGATTTTTTTAATAATTATTACAAAAATCTCATAATAAATTGTCTACTGTCCCCTACTTAATTAATTTCAATTTTTTTAATAATTATTACAAAAATCTCCTAATAAATTGTCTACTGTCCCCTACTTAATTAATTTCGATTTTTTTAATAACTATTACAAAAATCTATTCATAAAATGTCTAATGTGAGTGACATTAAAAAAAACCATATTACATTTACAATTACTATTTTTCAACATCTTTAGATTACTTCATAGACAAATGATTTACCATTAAAAATAAACAAGAACTATTTTGAAATATGTTTTAACAAAGTATCAATTTTGCACATCTAATTACTTGTTAAATTTAAAAAAATCCTGAGTAAAATTACCTGAAAGATGCGTGTCTTCTACAAGAAATGTTATCCAAATGATAATAATATAATTCGTATCCGATGTATATAGCGTCCTCACTGATAAAACCCTGCAAAAAACGCACAACAAAATCTACAAAAAAATATCTTATTCTTACTTGAATAAGATTAGTCGATCGAGAGAAGCAATCCCTCTTCAGAAAACAGAATAAGTGAAATAAGAGAGGATGAATAAGGGGAGATGATGAAGAAGGAGAGGAGGAAATTGTGAGAAGAATGGAATGAGGGGGGGGGGTATATATAACAAATGGGGGAGGAGGGGACCGTTGGCAAATTTCCAACGACCCTCTCCCAAATCGGCACCTCAGGTGTCGATTTGGAGGGGGCGCCCCAAATCGGCACCTCAGGTGCCGATCGATACCTATTTTTTTAATTTTTTTCTCCATGTCTATTTAATTAATTACGATTTTTTTAATAATTATTTAAAAAAATTCCCCTGAGTTTTTGATTCTAATACGTGATATTTTAATTTTCTTTGGGCCATGTTCGGTAGGGGAGTAGCCTCAAGAATAATGACGTTATTTGCATCCCCTCCCCTCCAGAAACGAGTACAACTATTCTCCTTTGACAACCATCAGAGACCGTGCCTCAAAATAGGGGGCGAGGGCTTATTCTACCCCAACCTGCTTCCCCTCTGGCGTGATCCTCCTGTCATCTCCCTTCAAGTGATGCTTAATCGTGTCCCCTCCCTTCTCAAGTTCTCATGTGTGGCATGCTTTTGCTTCATCCTTTGAAGGCTATCCTTGCATCATGTGAATGACGAATCTTGTCACGGAGGTTTTTACTCTGCTTTCAATGTTGATTAGTGGTGGCATGCTAGGCTATTTAGTCCTTCCCATGGCCTTCTGCGATAAAGGTGTGGTGTCCTTGGGACCGTGTTGTCTTCTCCACCATGTGTTCGAACATGCAATCTAGGGTTTCTCTGACCCCATCGAATCCCTGTAAAAGGGCCCAAGAATGAGTTCTGATCGCACACCACGACTCCCTGCTGAGCTATTTCTTTCTTTGCTTGTGCATTCACATATCATCCATGCTATGGGTTTTTTCGGATTGCGAGGTATCTGAACTAACTTTGCTCTTGGATGCCTATTGTCATAGTGGGAGATCGGTTATGGTCAGTTTTGCTTTTGATTCTTTGTTTTTGCAAAATTCGGGGTCTTCGTTTTAAAGTTCTTGCTACCAATGGTTTACATTTTGTGTTATAGTTGCTGCTCTATGATGGACTAGATTAAGCATTATACCGCTATGCCTATATTGTTATGCATCCTAGTTGCATAATCTTGGGTTTGTTTACTTGCTGTCGATGAGATGTTTGAGCCCTTATTTAGTCGATGAGATGAGATTTCTAAACCAAGTTTCATTTTCAGTTCTCTTATATATTAGTTCACTTTGCTTTCATTTTCAGCTTTCTTATGTATTTGTTCACTTTGCTTCAACTTTTTTTAGAGGTAACCAAACTCTATCTTGGAGCCTGGGTAGCTTTAGTTTTGTATTTGTTAAATCATTTTCGGTTATAAGACCATCTAGTGCTTCCAATAGGCTTTGTTTTAGATAAATGCACTCTTGAAAGGAGGGTTTGATTCTATAGTAGGTTAGGAAAAAAATTATGGATGTTTAGGTCAGTGTGTTACTTGTAAAATGGAGGTTTGTTGTTTCTTAATGGCAATTGGGCTAAGTTTTGGTGTTTTTAAATCTCAACGATTGCTTGAGTTGCTTTAGGGATTGAGTTTGTCTAAGTTAGCTTTGCTTCAGATCTATGGTTTCTCGAAAGAAGGATTCTCCTATGTAGTTGGTTGGGAAAAAAATTGTTGTGATTTCATGTCAACGAATGATTTAGAAATGGAAGTTTTGGTAAGTTGGGCTAAGTCTGGGGGTTGCTAACTATGACTGCTTGTTATCATTGCTTTGGGGGTTAATTCCTTACTTTGATTTCCTGAGTAGATATAGTCTTTATCCAAACTCATATATGCGAAGTCAAGGTGTCGTCGTTGTGACCAACGCTCGAGCCCTTGTATGTGGAGAAGGTGTTCTTGGCAGACATAATCAAAGTGCTATTTTCTTTTGCAGGAATACCATGCGGAGAAGACGAAGGAAATCAAATGCCTACTTCAGGAGAAGGAGCAATTAATTGTGCATCTGACCAGTGTATCAACATCGACACATGACATTATCGACGAATCAATGTGTGCTGAGTATGTTGTGATGTAGAATTCAAACTCTTGTTGGGTTTTTTGCTTCTAGCCCCATCTTGAAGCTACAACTATTTGCCCATTTGGTAGGGGCATTACTGCAAGATTTCTAGGGAGAACAGCAACCCCATTACTGCAAGATTTCTAGGGAGAACAGCAACCCCATTCGAGCCGTGCCCTATTCACATTCCATAAAAGAACGGAGGACCTACTCCCTCCCTATTCCAGCGACCAGCAGCAAGGGTTCTTGGAGAACCCCATTTTCTCCGTCTTCCTCCACGCGCGCGGGAGAGCGAGAGAGAAGCCGAGCGTCCGTGCTCGAGGGCAGCAGCAGTTGGGTCTTTTTGAGAGCTGCGGTTCGGGTTTGGAGAGCGGAGGTGCTGGGCGAGCTCGAGAAGAGCGAGGAGGTCGTTGCGGACGACCTCAAGGGGCCGACCTTCGTGTTTGGGTCTCCATCTGGGAGCCCACAAGGGGAATCACTCCATCTTCTTAGATTTAAGCACAATATTGGTATTTTGGATACCTAGGGATAGTTAGATACTTGTTAAAGAACTATCCATTGTGTGTGGCTTGTACCTCGGTTTTGTGGGCAACAAAACCGGGAAGAACTTTGGCTCATTTTGACCGTAGTGATTAGTTGTCGGTCTTGTCCCGTGATTTTTCCCTTACTCACATCGAATAATGGTTTCCACGTCAAAATCCTTGTCTTGTGGTGATTGCTTGTTGTGGTTGCTTGTGGTTGTTTGTCATTATTGCCATTGAGTTCCCGTGTGAGGAACATATATTTTATGTTGTGCCATCTTTGCTGAAGGACAGTTTTAGGGGATACTCCTCTTGGTAGTGTGCCATATCCCCAACAACTTTGTCGTGTACAATCACCATTGTAATATCTATGATATTATGGAATGTAAAATTTAAAATAAAAGAGGTCAAATTATTATGCTACACAGATGCATTCTGCGTTTTTATGTTACTAATACATTTAAACTAATCAGTTAACGGGGCATCAGACTGACTTTTACTATTTACAACTAACAGATTTAACTAACTTACAAATCGTATTCCTTATCCATCATATGCCAACCGAACGGAGAATAGCGCTTACCTGTCATTATTCTACCTTATTCCTATCTTTCCAACCGAACAAGAATAATGCCTTATTCTTGTATATTCCTCACTGGTGCTCCTCCTTATTCCCCAATCGGACACATCCTTCATGTATAAAATATAATTAGCCCTAAAAACTTATTTCTAGACGTCAAATCAGTATATCATCGTCTCATGTTTTTATCATTTTGAGTCAGTTTGAATATTTCATATTTAGATCCATATATTTGCCTTATTATCGAGTGATCAAGACTTAAGTAGTAAATGTCGTATTTGAATTTCTCTCCATTAGTTTCTTACTTGTAAAAGTTTGTCTTATGCTAAATATGTTCGTGTTTTCAGCAAATGGTTGAGAAATGAGAGACCTTTAATGTTTGAGAGACGAGTGATCTTTTATTACGTTTCTTCATTATTGAAATACATTTAAGATTTCACTTCAATTTTTGCTTCATTAAATGAAGGCTATAGTGCTATTGACAGGAGGGTACGTTGTTAAAGAGAAGTACATAAGTATAAAAATCCAATCAAATATCTAAATCGATGGATTTGATTGGATTATGTATTTGATAAATTGTATTGGATTTAAAAAAAAGGTGAAATCTATTAACATTGGATTGAACACATATTAAGCTAAAATCATATATATATATATATATATAGAGAGAGAGAGAGAGAGATGAGTGATTCTATGAGAGCAAAAACCTGTGAGAGCATTGATTCTGAACCACATTATTAAACCAGTAGAGGAAAGATCAGGAGAGAGAAGACAAAATCATGTGATCCAGAATCAATGCTCTCATGTTCTCACATGTTTTGGCTCTCATAGGACCTCTCTCTCTATATGTATGTATGTATGTGCAGCCTTAGTTAGCATGGCATCTCTTTTGAATCCGAAATACACAATGATTGTGAAGGATGAATTATGTAACTATAACTCAGATTTTGATATACTATTTAAGTAATCTTTGCATTAACCCTTGCAGCTTCCCTTTTTGTGTACACGAGAATCTTAGGATTTCATAGCAAAGAAGTCATTTATTTTCTCCGATACAGTGTCAGAACATCGGTACCAAATGTTTGGCTTAATATCCATCTAAATAAGCATTCATCAAAACAAATATATTCATATTCATATCTGATTCTCTATCGTATTTATATCATATATATCTTCATACTCGTATTCATTTTGAAGTGGACGTAGACATGGATATCATTTTGACGTTGGTGACTATTCATATTCGTATTTGAATATCCATTTTAGTACATAGATAATCATACATTCATGTATAATCATGTGTAATAAAATTTATGATTGCGTTCACTATTGTTGATATAACAATTGTTATTAAAATGACTATATTTAGTATTTATTTTATGGGTAAACCATTCCATCATGTATATTTTAATCAGGGATTTTTACCCGACAGACCCTATAAACTTTGCCAATCACCTCCACGATCTTTGAAACAACGTAATTCCTCCCTCGACCCCATAAACTTGCCAACTCTTACACCATGAACCCTCCAGGTAATATGTCTTAAGCCCGTGGGGGTTCTTAGGGTAATTTATAGGGTCGATGGGGTAATTACATTGTGCAAAAGGTCGTAGAGGTATTTTAAAATATTTAAAAGGTCTGTTGGGTAAAAATCCCTTTTAATTAATCTATAAAAATATTTCTCTTACTATTCGTATTCATTTATATTTGCGTTCCTTTTTTAGGATATGGCAACACATTTTTCATATTAATCAATTTTCACATTCTTATTTGTATTTTAAAATAGATAAGTGTATTATTACATTTATATTTTTATCCATATCCGACCTTGTTCATCATACAACCCAACCTTCGTGCTTTCTCGAGCTCCACGCATTACATCGCATAGTTACATTGTATGAGCTAAAACTAAAAGGGTTGACATCGATTCTTCGATATATGGTTACGTTAATTCCAAATTGATGTCAATATGATATAATACATGTTTTTAAAGGAGGTAGAAATATGAATTTAAAGTCCGCATCGCATGCTTTTCCTATGTGTAAACTCTGGATATCTACTCATTTTCAATTTTTCTACATAATTATTATTGAAAATGCATAATAAAATTAGGAAGTAAGAGAAAAGGCGAAAACAAGCTGAACATTACTGGAATCTAAATGTTATTTAATCATGATCCTTTGAATATTTCAAACATGATGTCGAATGTGGAGTTTTTGAAATGTTTAAAAGTAAGGTGTCACTACAACAAAATTAACTTTTGGTGACAGAATTTAAGCGACAGATTTGACTGTGACAGACAGTTGTCACCTAAGATCGTCGTGTAAATTCTTTTTGACATCACTAGTGATCAGATGGCAGCGACCACTCTCCCCTTTGGAAAAAAAACCCTATTCCCCGTTGGCTCCTCTCCAAAACCCTATCCTCCTTCCAACCTTTGCCTCCGCCGCCGCCTTTCTATATCCCCTCTCCTCCCCTTCTTGCCCCCATCTTAGAGGTGGAGGTCGATCTCGGCGATCCTCTGTCTCTGGTGCTTGACGCAACGACAATGTGCGGTGATTTCCACCGTCATTTCGTCGCCTCCATCGAGGAGATCCACCGTCAGCCACCGTCGGTCTTCTCCATCGAGGAGGTCCGCTGCCAGCCGCCCCAGATCTCCAGGTACTTCGACTCCATTTCCCTCTCCTTAGTTTTGATAACCCTAGGTGTTAAACACCGGTAACCCTAGTTTTTGGTTGAGATCAGTCACTCCAGGTCATACGTTGAGAATAAGACTATAACTTTTTCCAATATGTGGAGTTCAGCTCGTCGATCTCTATACGTCTTCTATGTCTCTGGTAAAATTTCTTCATCTTTTATTTCTCACTGGTTTTAATCAGTAGTTCAACGTGCTATTGTTGTCGATCAGTATCCGTGTCGAAACTCTAAATTATCCATGTTTTAGGCAGAGTTTAGTTTGATTGCATCAATGTAGCTTTATCTATGTTGGCTTTGTTTCCTATCGATTGGCTAATCGATCTCTATATGTCAACAAATTTTTTGTTGTTTATTACCAGTACCCATTTGCCTCTGCTTTGACATCCATGGCTAGATGCTTTTTAACGAGCGATTTTCAAATACTAGTCTTACCTTGTTGTTTCGTGCTTAGTGGTTTGATTAATTCATCCATGTTCTACTTCCGCAACCTGCAATAGCCTCTTTGTGCTTGATATCCACAGCATCACCAATGCATGTTTGTCAGAGATACATTTGGGATTGCCAAGATTTTATTAGTGTGAAGAATGCAATACCAAGTACACGAGTAATCTACTCATACAATACCGAATAATGGATTTAAACCAGGGCCAATTGCATGGCAAATGATTCCATTGAATCAGATGGCATTGTGTCCCATTTGTTTCAGGCAAAACTGATTGCATTCAGCAGAAGCCATATACATAAGCCAATCTGCTGAGAAGGAGTTGAAAGTAAGAACTGGTAGGATATGATGTCATGAATAGCACTACTCTGTCCCTGTCTAAGATTGGGATTAGGCCAAAACTTTTTTATTGTATGAAATACCGTCCGGGTGAATGGTGGTGGCATTTTTTGTCCATTTGCTATTTGTAATATAAAAATATTTCCGATGATACAAACTCTTGCTTGCCTCCATGAATGTTACAAAACTAGAAATTGAAAATGAATTACTAGAACGTTTATTGTGAACGACGTGCACCACAAAACTTCGCCAACCTGATCTAAGTGCTCACTTATGCATTCAGCTCTTTTAGATTTTTTATCATGTTATATATCTAGTGTTTGTGATGCTCTTCAAGGCTGAGAGATAGTTTTATGTTTTATAGAGCAACACGCTGTAGTAGGTTCCCTTAAGATGTTCTATTGTATATTAGTAGTCCTGGCTGTTAATTTTTTGGCGGCTAACCCTTTTCAGTTATTTCTAATGCTATATTATTGAGAGGTTACCTCTTCATATGCTTGATCTTTAGCATAATATACCAGATAACATTTCTGGCTTTGTTTTTGCACCCTCTGCTTAACATTCTCGCCGGTTACTTTGTGAAAGAGGGTCTATGATTTTGGGGTTATGTCTTTGTTGCTTCTCCTATGCGAGCATTTTTTAACTGCTTAACATTCAATTTCTATCTGATAAATCTCCTAAAAAACAAATTCATATGTGAAGCAGAGATTCATTTAGGAGATTTGGATGCAAAGCTTATTCTACTAATATTTTCAGTGGAGATTGCTTCATTCGATGTCTTGTGCATGATTTTTAAGTGTTTGATGGCTTGCTCTAGATGTTACTCATGTGCTTTGCAAACTTGAACTGTTGATCCAGAAAGAATAAGAAGAAAACTGCACTACATGGTGTATGTAGTGGCTGAAGGGTGTAACTAGTATATTTTTTTGGATGAATAGTGATATCAAGTACTTCCATTTGTGTTACCATCTGAATGCAATTTTTGAAATATCTGTTTGGGTTCATAAATGCAGTTTAAAGAAACACATGTTTGGGTTCATAAATGCAGTTTAAGAAATTCCAACTGGACCTTCTTAAAATGACATTCCTAAATGCATCCATTGTTATGGTCCATTATGCAACGAATTACAGGTTAAAAAGTAATGTTGGATCCTTTTGTTCACTCTTCTTATTCTTATGCCAATACTTTTGAAAGGACTTCACTATTTTGTTCTCCAAGAGCACATCTAGTCACTTAATGGCCCATCTTCATGTCTGGATTATGTATTGATTGTGTGTTATATCATTTGGATTTTATACATGAGCTATTATGATTCCAAAGAGTTATATACCATTTTCATATATTTTTTCCTTCAGAGGAAGCACTGAAGAGCAAAAATGAGAGATATGGGGGTTTAGAGAAGAAATGCTTTAGACATGTTTTATAAAGTGGAAAGTTCGGAATTAGCTAGCCATATAACTTCAGAATGAAATTAGCCGGCCATGATATTTTTTTAAGCATAATTTTACATCTCTTCTTTGCTAATATCT
Source organism: Ottelia alismoides (assembly GCA_037367405.1). Taxonomy (NCBI): domain Eukaryota; kingdom Viridiplantae; phylum Streptophyta; class Magnoliopsida; order Alismatales; family Hydrocharitaceae; genus Ottelia; species Ottelia alismoides. Next base: position 745,922 of record JAZKJV010000765.1, read on the forward strand.
TATGCTTGAATGACTAGATTGAAGCTCTTAAAGCCATTGGTGTGATGGAAGTATTATTAGCTATTGATTACCAACAAGAGGTATAACAGACCGAGTTTCTAATGGTCTCCAGTACCTTTGAGTAGAAGTTTAGGAGAATGACTGTGTTTTTTGTTTTGGTTTGATTATGTAGCTTAGATAAAAATGAGGATGAAAGGATCACAAAGTCTGAAGCAAAAGAGGTGAAGCATTTAATGCATTCATTATTGAGTATATATGTTAATTGAGATCAGGATAAAGCATTTTAGTCTTCACATTCCCCTTTAATCATGCAATCATATATGATGTTTTGAACATCTATTGATGTTCCTTATTTAATCCATTTTCTATTTGGGCATGTGTTAGTACTTCGTGGATAAAATAGATGATCCGCTAATGGAGAATTTTCTTGGCGTAAATAACATCTATTTACAGAGGTTATATGTAAATTGTCAATGGTATCTGGAGTTGAAGTTTATTATCTTTCCACATCCACGGAAGGTATGACACTCGACGGTGGAGTTTATTTGACAAATTTCTTTAATCGAAAGAACAAATATGTCTTCCATTTTGAAAAGAGTGCGATTTGGTGCTAATTAGTTCCAAGGAAGCTTGTGAATTGTGATTTGCTTTATATTAGATATGAAATCTTCTATAGTTTTGCATTATTTTCCAAGCATTATCAAGGTCTAGTTGTGATCATTTTATCTGTTCCAGGTTCCGATTGTTCTATGAGCATTTGTTCTTCTTAGTTCTGGTAGTATTGTGTGGGCAATTACATGAGATTTGTCTCGAGTTACAACAGAAAAGACAATAAGTGTAACCCATGTGCATGTGCATGCCTTTTATTATCTATGTTAGTCTTAATGTTTCTGCATTGTAATCTCTATGCTCAACTTTTACCTAAATGAATGCTACTGATTGTTTAAAAAAAAACTGGTCTTGCATCTTGCAGTGGTTTTTGTTACATGGTAATGTGTAGTGATGTAGCAGGCTACCTTTCACCCACACAAGCAATATTAAATTGGTCAATGAATGTGAGAATGGATACAACAATTTTATGGTCATAGTAAATGGAAGGGACATGTATTTAGTACAGGACTGGATTATCTCCTTCACTTCATAATGGTTTACGTGGAAGAAAGTTAAATATCTGTCACTCTCCTTACGTACCATATATATTTTCAGAATGAATTAGCTAGCCATGATATTTTTTTCGGCAGTAGTTTACATCTCTTCTCTGCTAACCTGACTAGATTGAAGCTCTTAAAGCCATTGATGTGACAGAAGTAGTATTAGCTATTGATTACCAACAAGAGGTATAACGGTCTTCGTTTCTAATGGTCTCCAATACCTTCGCGTAGAAATTTATGAGAAATTGTTAGTTTGTTTTACAGGTGATGCTGAATTTCTTGAAGGAGTACGAGGCAAAGCTTGATATCAAGATCACTGAATTTCTTGAAGGAATGTGAAAATTCCAAAGCTCACATTCCCGATACTGATGTTGATTTTTTGTTTGGGTATAACAATAGATGTAGAATATTTGATGAACATGTAATGACATATGTAATAGTTTTCCATTGTAACTAGATATCCGATTTATATAATGCACTTCCATAATATTATTTATGTTATTGTCTTCATAATGTTGTTGATATGTAATAGTCTTTAGGCATGTCTCCCTTTTTATTATTTTTGCAGACGGGAGAATCCAACTTTTCCAATTACAATAGTTGTTAAAAAGTTCGAATTTTGTTACTGATTGCCTATTTATTGTTATGAAGAGATATGTTGAATTACCCATGCCAATTCTTTCATTAATAAAAACATGGGAGTAGGTTTGCTCGTAAGAATGTTCAATATGAAACGATTTTTATATGGCAGATTTTCTGTCACATGATACTGCGGCGACGGATTATCCGTCACCAAAGTCTATGGTGACGACGTTTTTGGTGTCCACTTTACGATGGCGGAATAGCCGTCGTCATACAGGAATCTGTCGCCTTAGTTCATAATTCTGTCACCATAGGTCCGTCACCTAAAACCTATTTTGTTGTAGTGTGTAAGGGTGCAAATATACCATTTGGATGGGGGTTAAATCCAAATTGATGTATTAAATCCTCTTGTACACGAAACATGATTTTCATTGAAATTTATACGTCAGATATGCTTGGTATTGTAAAAATAGTTCAGAGCAAGTTCGAGAACACATGGACGAGGTAATTTATACTAATTTTCATTGACATCTCATTATAATTTTGGACTCGATTTGACTTATGGTGACTTGAATTTTTATTTTTCATACATGACCCTTGAAACGGAGTGAGACATACACTGTGGTGTTCTAAGTACTTTTAGATCTTCATTCCATTTATTATTATTATTTTGTGTATTAATAGTGATTTTTTCGAGTTTTTTTGGACTCTCTTTTGTAATTTACACAAAGTAGAGGTCTAGAAGGAAAATAAAACTAATAAAAGTGGACCTAAAGGTACATGTGAAAATCAAACTGGGGATGTATGATTTTTTTACAAAGAACCACACAAATAATTTGAAATTAATAAATATTGAAAGTTTTTTAGGATTAACAAATCTTTGATATATATGATGTGATTTTCACAAAAAAATGTAATTATAAAAAGTAGAAACTTGTAAATAAAATCAGTTGCTAATAAAGTCTACATTTAGACAAATTTGCGAGTATGCCAAAATTTGCTGAAAAAGTTTAAACGACTTATTTGTTGTAGCTTGGTTTTAAGTCTCAGTTAGCATGACATGGTTACACTCATGACGGGGCTTGGTAGCTGAACTGAATATGCTTGTATTCGACTCGAGTTCATTCAGCAATAGTCGAAAATATTCATTTGTTTCTAATTGATTTGAACATGAACAACGAATTTTAGTTCAAGGGTTAACGAACCGGACACAAACATAAGATATGCTCGTTCAATAAATGTTTGAGCTCAACGATGGACTTAAGTGAGTGTATGTACATATAAATGTATACGTATAAGCATACATGTAAGAAGTGTTGATGTTCAGATTAGAGTTGAAAATTACTTATATATGAAATAAAAAGAATAATGGGCAAAAACTTAAATTTCAACTTTGATTTAGCCGTTGACGATGAGGAAAAACCTATTCTTAATTTAAATCATTTATTTGTCGTTACATATGCTTATCGAATTTGCAAGCTTCGTTATCAAACTTCAGTTTCAAACTAGTTTCAAATGTAGTCATTTTAACAAGCTTGTCTTGAGTCGAGTCATTAACAAAATACCATTGAACCGATCTCAGGCATTAGTTTTCCACACAAACTTTAACTCGAACATATATTACAGAACTTATATAAAAATCAACTCGAACTTCTAAACTTTATTTTTTTAACAAAGCTCGAGCATAGGTTTGTTTGTTAAAATTCGGTTTGATTAGTAGTTGTACATACTGTGGAGGTGCGGTAAGTAGTGATGACACGTGGCAAGCATACATCCATTTATAGCAGCAAAGGGATCCAACGAAGTGTTATCGTTGGTTGTATTAGAAGGAACGAGGGTCAAGGCAGCCAAGAGCTCGTGACCTTGATTGAACAATGATGGACTCGAGGTCGTTGTCGATATGCATCCACAGAGATCAAATTGGATTGGATTTTAGCATAATTCGTGTTTGATCTGACCTTTATGGATTTTAAGATTTTCCAATCAAGGTCTCGAAATATTTAATTCAATCAACTAGGTTACGGATTAGGTTGAATTGGATCAGGTTTTTATACATAAATATCCCCACTTAACAATCTACCATCGTATATGTGACATGCCTGTTCTTGACATACGAATTGTGGTTTAAAATTTGTTGATTAGTACATGTAATTAAATAAATTTAAGACCAATGAATTTAGTATATTCAATGATTATACAATTAAATAACATACCTATCGTCGACAGAAGCAACACATTGACTTTGAATAAAATTTCAAGTATATATACACGCCAGTTAAGAACTACAGATAACCTACGAGAATGTCCGATGGAGTTTCTTAAGGAGGTACAAGATGGATCACATCTCATCGGGCGAATTGTGCTGATATGTATACATAATTAGGATGTATGTGATGGATTTTTTTATCGAAGGCATGCACTTGATTGTATTATATTTGTCATTATACTTTTTTGCTAAAAGTATACAATGTCTCACAATATGCACTCCTCTACAACTTCATAAAAAAAAGTTGTGCACTGGTTCCATAGAGAAGGAGACATGTTCTCTTGGCTTTCCCATGTTCTTTGTGAATTTGAGCATGCCCTTGTTTTTGGAATATATGGTGGGGTTTAAAATTGTATTTATTTTTGGTGGATTTGAATCCAGCTTTTTGTTAATTTATACATGCTCTTTTTTTGCATATGTTACAAGAGAAGACTCCACCACAAGAAAATCATTGAGGTTGTTCTGAAACATTGGTTCTATTACCTTGTGTTCTAATAAGATTGAATTCCAACTTTGGGTGTTTGCCGTCACGGCTTTGCACCCTTTTTTCTTCAAAAAAAAGATTGAAGTCCAACTAAAATGTACACACCCTTGAAATAAGTAATTTAACTATGCTATTGGTAAAAAATCACTATCTTGAAGGTATGAAGATGTCAAAATCACACACTTCTTGCGAAGTATTAGGCATGTCTACTCTTTTTATCAAAGAAAAAACCCGCTACAAGGAGGTTCATCTTGTTTGTCTGAAACAACTTATCAAAACTAGCCTCAATTCTGAACTCTCATCGATGCTTAAATCTCCTCCCAAGAAATCAAAAATTAGATAATAATGGATTTTCTTAAGGAGGCGGTACGACAGATGTACCTTGGAGGCGTGTGATATAGTCCTTTATTAGCATGATGCATAAGAGTGTCTTGTTGTACCCATTAAGGACCATTCAAACAAATTAAAAGAACACTTAAACTCTTTTCTTTTCTATTTTACCCGCTTTGGTTAGATCCCAAGATCGAGAAAAAGGAGGCAATTGTTTTGAAATTATGATCGGTAGAATTGTAAAAACTCCATGTTTTGGGTTTTTTTGTATTTTGATGCTTTTGTTTGCAAGGCATTATAATGTTTTTAGGGTTTTATTCTACAATTTTCATTTTTTTTTTCAATCATACATGTTTTATTTGGTATTATTTATTAATATCTGTATTTTTAACATTATAATTTTTCATTTTTAAAATGAAATTTCAGAAGAAAATTATTTAAAGTTTAAACCTTTTGTTTTATATATTTAAAGGGTATATAAAACTTATTCATGAACATATGTGTTTTATTAGCAATACATATGTAATAAGATGTTCTTTTATGTCTTCCCGAAATTTATTGACTTTTAATGTTTTTTTCTCGAATTTTAATGGTACTTTTGGGTTTTAGAGTTGATAACATATAATTTTGGGATGATTTTTTTAATAACAAATAGATTATGATATATGCATGTGTGTGTGTTTCTTTGTGATTTTTCATAAATTTTCATAAATGGAATATAGTTAAATTGATGAAAATGTTGTTCATATAGTAAATGCAAGTTATCTAAAATGGAGAGGAGTCTCTATTGTTCTATGTGATAAGAGTATCACTTTTAGAAAATCAAATAAAAATATTACAAAGCTGTCGTAAGATATGCTATGCTCCAAGGATCTAAAAGTTGTCTTGTGAACTATAGACATATGCATAGAATGAAATTAATAAAGATGAAGAATGCTATGATGGACACGTGATGATATGCAAAAAGATTGGATTTTATAAGGACGTGATCGGAAGGAAAGTTGGTGTACATCTGACTAAGGATAGGATGAAAGAGAACTGCTCAAGGTGGTTTGGTCATTTGCAAAAGAGGTTTGCTTATGCATATGTTAGAAGATGTGGAATTTGGGATGTTGAGATGACTAAGAGAGGACTATGAATGCCCAAAAAGTGTTGGAAAAGATCAAGTAAAGTAGTTGCAGCCTTTTTTTCAAAAAATTAAAACTAACCAAAGAAACAATATGAAATAAAGTGCAATCTAATTAATTGTCAAACAGAAATATAAAAAGAGTAGAGGTCTCTGTCCACAAATTACATAAAAATGCACAAAACTATTAGGGAGATTTCAGTACATCCTAAAAAAAGGAGCTTCACAAAAACAAAAAGGTTATACTTCGCGTAATCGAGTCCCTATCAAAGGTCTATAAGGGACGCTCAACATCCCGTTGCATGTATGTGTAAATGTTCCACAAAGGTTGAATTGTATATGTGAAAGCTTGTTTCTTTCTGTTGTATTTAGAATCAATGTAATTAGGTTTTAATTTGGTAAACATATGCCATTACATTAGAATTTAATTTGTTTTTAATTGGAAAACTAAATAACATGGGAGGGAAAGATGAGAATTCTCAAATTTGAAAGGAGAGTTGTGAGTGAAAGTTTAGTACCACATCTAGTGTTTCTAAACTTTTGCTGGGCATATATATGAGTTCGCACCCAAGCTCTTGTAGCAATAGTAGAGAGGAAGAATGGAGGATCACATACGTGCGCACGCGCTTCGCTCCGTCTTCGGCTCTGGCTCGGGAGAGTCAATTCGGATCTCGATACTTTTGCTGCGGATTTCATTTGGCGGGTCAATTAAATTAATCATAAGGATTAATTTGGATTCGACTGCAATAGGATTTCGAATTGACGCACATCTCATTTTTTAGCTGCGGTTTTGGAATCTGAAGGGTTTCATGCTCGTTGAGGGGCATTTTCAGAAGACGAAATGTACCGCATGCTAGGGCACACATCCTTTTTACACCCCTTCCCCGACGCCATTTTTCTTCACTCGCAAGAAAACCTTCCATGCCACCTTGGCTCTGCTTTCGTTCTTCCTCTCGCGGATGAACATGCTTCTCTTTCTCGTGACTGTAGTTCTTTGAGGTACATTCGATGACGGTCTCGTCGGTGTGCGCATACAAAGATCGTGTGCCGTCGTATCTTGGGAGCGGATCACCAGTACCCTACTCACCGGTATTGTGAGGGCAATATGCTCTCTAAGGACAATCCATTGCATGGACGCTTCGTCAATTTCTAATCTAATTTCTTTATCATTTTCTTTGCTGCATTGCGTTTATTACTTTGTCTTTCCTGGATCTCGCCCTGTTGATTTATTCTGAATAAAAAATATGGTTAACTTATTTCTTGCGTGCATATCATAATTGTCATATGAATCAGAAATGCTTGATACTATTTTTTATTAATTTGTAATGCATTGATTCATATTGATCTTGATAAATATTACTTTGTATATGCCATGATATTGATCATGAATACAACATTCTTAGAGAGGATATCCGGAACCGGATTTATAACCATGTCGGAAACACTGTTTAAATCGAGGGTGGATATGACGGGTATGCCTGAGAAATTCGATGGTTAGAACATCAAGCATTCGCAACAAAGCATGAAGATCTGGTTAACCGCTATAGGATTAATCTCTATGCTTGAAACCGACTGTCCTACGGTGTAAAAGAAAAATCCTACACATGATAACCAGAAGACGTAATCCGCGTGGAAAGAACGAGATTGTATACGCCATGGTTGCATCTTGTTGACTCTATCCAACATGTTGTTTGGCGTATACTGTTCGTCCACGCATATTGTAAAGGGGCTATGGGATGATTTGTATCGGAAGTATAATACCAAATATCTTGGTATTGAGAAATACTTTGTCGCCAAGTTTTTAAAATTTTCAATGGCCAAAGGGAAATCGGTTTCTGAATATGCACACGAGTTTTTACTCATGTTTCATGGCTTAGAAGATGCCGAAATGAAACTTCCAGACAAGTTTCAGGTCATGTGTATCATAGAAAAATTCTCCATGTCTTGGGAATCACCATAGAAGAAGAACACAAGAAACAAAAGCATGTGGTTCCTGTCGATATTCAGGCTAAGGCCAACTTCATGACCTTGAAGGGCAAAGATAAAAAGGGAAAGGATAATAACAATAGTAAAATGAAACCAAAGGGCAAGATCTAGAAAAAGGCAAAAAATAAACCCTGCTGGGATTGTAATCAGGTTAGGCACTAGAAGAAGGATTGTCCATTCTTAAAGGCTCAACTTAAGGCTACAGATGGAAGTCAACAAGTGAATATGATCACTGCAGGACTTGGGGCTAGCGAGGGGTATGTCTCTGTAAAACCTGAACTATATCATATTCATGATCCAAATGAGTGACTCGTGGATACGGGAATCGATGTTCTGACAAAACCTTATTTTCTTCTTATCAAACCTGCAGTGGTGGGACTGTGAAGATGGGAAACGATTCTGCGGCCAAGGTGATGGGGTCAGGACAAGTCAACTTGAGGTTCTCCTCTGGACTTGTATGGACTTTGCACAGGGTACTGAATGTCCCTGATGTGAAGAAGAATATTTTATCTGGTTCCATCTTAGTTAGGAATGGTCTTGAATTGAACTTTACATGTAATAAAGTTGTCATTCTGAGACATTGTATTTTTTATGGAAAAAGCTATTTAGCAGATTTCAATTTATTTTTTAGAATTAGATGTGGTCCAGTAAACATTGATGGAATGAATGTTTTGAACTCCGAATGTTATAATTTTGTGTCTCATATAGTTAATAATCTAGAATCTTGTGATCTGTGCCATGGTAGATTGGGACATGTAAATTTAAATTCAGTTAAAGAATGATGAATTTAGAAATGATCCCTAAACACACTATTGATAAAACTCACAAATGTGTGACTTGTCTGCAAGCAAAGAGACCTAGGATGTCTTTTCAGACTGTCTCTAGAGATAGTGAGATCTTAGATCTAGTGCACACGGATATTTGTGAGTTTAATGGTGTGTTGACAAAGACAATAAGAAATACTTTATCACATTTATAGATGATGGCAGTAGATGCTGCTACGCATATCTAATGAAAATCAAGGATGAAGCCTTGGAAAATTCTCTTTTATTTAACAATGAGGCTGATGCATAAACAGGAAAAGTGCTTAAATACCTTAGGTCAGATAGATGGGGTGAATATACCTCTAACTTGTTTGTTGAACAATGTAAGTTATTTCGCATAGTTCATGAAGTTACCGTCCCATATTCACCACAATCAAATGGAATAGCATAACAGAAAAATAGAACCTTATCTGACATGATCAATGCTCTCCTTCAGAGTACTGGACTTCCAACCTATATGTGGGGAGAAGCTTTGAATACAACTTATCATGTTCTGAATAGGGTCCCTCCAAGGCATACAGAGAAGTGTCCTTTTGAATTTAGGATAAATAGGAAATAGAGCTTAAGATATCTCAAAGTGTAGAGCTTTCTCGCTAAGATTTTAGTCCCAAAACACAAGAGAAAGAAGCTAGGTCCTAAAACGGTTGATGTGGTCTTCTTAGATTACTTGAAAAACAACCATGCATATAGGTTCTTGATAATTCGGTCCGAGATACCGGCATAGATGTCAACACTATTATTGAACTCCGTAATGCTACCTCCTTTGAGGATGTCTTCCCTATGAAGATTGAGATTCCTCAGAATCTGACCATTGAGAGCGCCTCTACATTAGGATCTATTCCAGATCAAGTGGAGAGGATAACAAATGTAGGGGCTAAAACTCAACCAGAACCCAATGACCTTTCAGAAGAGATTGGTCCAAGGAGGAGTAAATGACCTCGGATAGCCAAGGATCTGGGCAGCGACTTTTTTGTTTACCAAATCGAGGGTGATCCACCAAGTTACAAGGAAGCCATGGCTTTATCTGAAACAAAATAATGGAAGGAAGCCGTCAAATATGTGATGGATTCCATTATAGCTAACGGAACTTGGGAGTTGGTTGACTTACCCAAAGGGTGATCTACCATTGGGTGCAAGTGAGTGTTTAAGAGAAAGCTTAGGCTTGACTGATCAATTGAAAAGTTCAAAACAATGGAAGGAGCAGGGGTGGAACTAGTATACATTATGGAGGGGCCATGGGCCCCCCATGATTATTATACGTCACTTATATAATGTATTAACTTTTTAATACGACCCCTCCTTAATTATATTATAATTAATGTTATTAGAGAAATGTTGTAGAATCATTAAATGGTCAGGTGGTAATGTGGCAATGCTATTATTTTGGAGACCATGGTTCGAATCTTATCTCCATCAATTTTACTTTCTTTTATATGATTTATCCAATCACTTCAAAAAATTAAAATAATTTGATATAAAATTGTATTATAATTTGATATAAAATTGTATTCGAATCAGGGGCGAATTAGTATATATTATAAACCCCACATGATTATTATACGTCACTTACACAATATATAAAGTTATTAATATAGCCCTTTCTTACGTGTATTATAATTATTGTTGTTAGAGAATATTGTAGAATTATTAAATGGTTAAGTGGTAGAGTGGCAAGGCTATTATTTTGGAGATCAGGATTTGAATCTTATCTCTATCAATTTTACTTTCTTTTATATGGTTTATTCAATCACTTCCAAAGTATTAAAATAATTTGATATAAAATTGTATTTGAGTTCATTTATCTCTCCCATTATTTTTATTACTCTTTATAAATAAAATAAAATTTATGGTTTCCTTTTAACCATGAACTTTTTTGTTTCAAAACTTCACTTGATAATTTAGCCTTTTTAGGATGAATTTAGAGAGGCTTAAATTAATATATTTATTTAATTTTAAAAATAACCATGGAAAATATCAATCTATTTAAAATTATAACATTAATAATAGATTTAATTTTTAGTTTATCAAGATTGAAAGAGGTTCATTTTAAAAATATTAATTCAATTTAAAAATATCGTTCAAAAATACATAGAATTTTCTTTTTTTGAACATACATAATAGTTGTATACTCGGCCCCTCCTTGATGAAATTCCTGGTTCCGCCCCTGGAAAGGAGGCGGTATGACAGATGTACTTGGGAGGCGTGTGATATAGTCCTTGATTAGCATGATGCATAAGTGTCTTGTGATACCCATAAGGACCATTCAAACAAATTAAAAGAACACTTAAGCTCTTTTCTTTTTTTATTTTACTCAATTTGGTTAGGTCCCAAGGCCGAGCAAAAGGAGGCAATTGTTTTGAAATTATGATTGGTGGGATTGTAAAAGCTCTATGTTTTAGTTTTTTTTGTATTTAGTGGTTTTGTTTTCAAGGCATTATAATGTTTTTAGGGTTTTATTCTATAATTTTCATTTTTTTTCAATCTATACATGTTTTATTTAGTATTATTTATTAATATTTTTTATTTTTTGACATTATAATTTTTTATTTTAAAAATGAAATTCCAAAAGCAAATAATTTAAAGTTTAAACATCTTGTTTTATATATTTAAAAGGTTTATAAAACTTATTCATGAACATATGTATTTTATAAGCAGTACACACGTAATAAGATGCTCTTTTATGTTTTCCCAAAATTTATTGATTTTTAATGTTTTTTTCTTGAATTTAATGGTACTTTTGGGTTTTACAGTTGATAACATATATTTTTGGGATGATTTTATAATAACTGACCGATTGTAATATATATATATATATATATATATATATATATATATGAGTTAAACGGGGCTGCCCCTTGGAAGTAGCCAACTTGCCTACTCCCACCCCTATTTTTCCCCTCATTTTTTTATTTTATGGAAAATAAAAATTTGTAAATTCATCATTATATCCCTCTAACATTCTATTAAAATTTCGTCAGAAACAGAGACTCCTACGGCCTCCATCCAAACAGGGTCGATTTAAAAAATCATGCGACCATAAAAAAAATGACGTTTGGATGGAGGACCTAGGAGTCTCTGTTTCTGACGAAATTTTAATAGAATGTTAGAGGGATATAATGATGAATATATAAATTTTTATTTTCCAAAGAAATAAAAAAATGAGGGAAAATTAGGGGTGGGAGTAGCCAAGTTGGCTACTCCAAGGGGCAGCCCCATTTTACCCTATATATATATATGTGTGTGTGTGTGTGTGCGCGCGCGCGCGCGCGCGCGCGCACGTCCTCATAAATTTTCACATATGGAATATAGTTAAATTGACGAAGATGTTGTTCATACGCTAAATGTAAGTTATCTAAAGTGGAGAGGATCCGCTATTGTTTTATAGGATAAGAAAATTACTTTTAAAAAATCAAAGAAAAATATTACAAAACTGCCGTAAGATATGCTGTGCTCATCGAATCTAAATGTCGGCTTGTGAACCATAGATATATGCAGAGAATGGAATTAATAACTATGAAAATGATATGATGGACATGTGACGATATACAAAAAGATTAGATTTATAACGACGTGATCGGAAGGAAAGTTGGTGTACTCTGATTAAGGATAGGATGAAAGAGAACCACTCAAGGTGGTTTGGCCATTTGCAAAAGAGGTATGCTGATGCATATATTAGAAGATGTGAAATTCGGTATGTTGAGACGGTTAAGAGAGGACAATGAAGGCCTAAAAAGTGTTGGAAAGATCAAGTAAAGTAGTTATAGCATTTTTTTTCAAAAACTAAAAATAACCGAAGATATAATATGAAATAAAATGCAATCTAAGTAGAAATATAAAAAGAGTAGAAGTCTATGTCCACAAATTACACAAAAATGCACAAAACTATTAGGGATATTTTAGTACATTCCCAAAGAAAAGGAGATTCACACAAACAAAAAGGTTATACTTCGGTTAATCGAGTCCCTATCAAAGGTCTATAAGGGATGCTCAACGTCCGATTGTATGTATGTATAAATGTTCCACAAAGGTTGAACTATGTATGTGAAAGCTTGTTTCTTGCAAGGATCTTTACATAATTTTGACAGTATTTCGTTGAAATGGACATGCTATTTGAAGTTTGACATCAGTTTGATCGTTCCTTAGCTTCTGATTGGGCGGAGCTTCGCCAAGGTGAGGACTGGATGGATTATTCTTGGTGATGTTGACCATATTGGGGATGCATGGCATAAAGTCATGTCATCTTCTTCCTCGTGCGCAAGGAACGAACAACTGACCGTGATAGAATAAAACCTTCTTACGTTACTACAACTTCGACCTGGAGTTGTTCTCTCGTTGATGTGGAAAGGTGGGATGAAGTTAGATGTGGAAAGGATGGGTGAAGTTTTCGTGAAGCTATATGTGGAAAGGAGGGATGTGGAAAGGTGGGATGAAGCTAAATGACCCGTCTTTTTTCGTGAAGGTGGTTCCCTCGAGAAGATAGATGTGGAAAGGAGGGATGAAGGTTTGACGAGTTGCTCTCTCATTGATGAATAGCTTGTGGAAGAAAGGTGAAGCATATGAGACACGGCGATGGTGAAAGAATCGTACGAAGGAAAACAAAATTAGGGACGAACACAAGTAATTTGGACACCAAACATAATCTGATTTGAAAATACAAAGAGATCAGTTCAAGTTTACTTGTGAATAAAAATTAAATGAAGAACAAAAGGGATGGATCAAAGTTAGAATCGTGTGAATAAAAATTAAATGAAGAACAAAAGGGATGGATCAAAGTTAGAATCTTAGAGGCTACGAATCAAAGGTAGATGCAGCCGAGAGCTTGCAATGTATAGCAAGGAAGCCTGGATCACATTCCCTAGTCATCCTCTTCCTCACTAGTAGGGCTGTGCATGGGACGGGTATCCGACCCGTTTAAATGTGCCCCGCTCCTATCCATTATTACCGGATCATAGATTGATCCAATCCGTTCCAATGGGTATCCGAATCTAACGGATACCCTAGATATTTGGATGGATCATGGATATCCATGGGTACCCGCGTAATCTATTCCTACATGGGTTGATCTCAACTCGTTCTAAATCAATCGTTTCGACAAAACCTTCATCAGTGATGACCGAGTTCCCCGTCGGATTGTGCTCGAGATCGAGGAAGAGAGGTGAAATTATTTCCTCCCAAATTTGACGGCGGCATCATCGAAGCTACAATTCAATCGATGTCAATCAACCTCGATTCATCGTCAATTCATCCCAATTTTGGTATTATTATGTGTGGGTTCATCTTGAGGTGTTATATTTGATTTTTTTATTCCAGTTTTTAGGATTAATTTCAATTATTTGTATATTACAAATATCACAATTTCAATGATTTCCAATTCATTCGAATTTTTAGGATATGATTTCAATGATGTGTCGATTTCAAGGATTTGCACTCTTTCGATGCGAGAGAGAAGTATACGTCTTGAGATTACAAAGATTTATCGATTTCAATGTTTCACATATCGAATCGATATCTAGTCTTACATGGATTTCATTTTGATTTGAATCGAACTCAATCACTGGCAATTTTGATCAAGTCGTGACAACCATCTTTCGGGTAGGATGGATAATAAGATAGGTTGACCCATATGCATCATCCAGGTTGGAGGGACAATGAAATGGGTTGATCCATGGGTATCCATGGATCATAGGGTTGGAGATCCGTATGTACTGGGTCAAAGTGGGTCGGGTACCCGTTCCAAAATGATTTGTAGGGTAACCATGGATTTAGGGTTGACCCATATGGATCGAATCAGATATCCATCTAATCCATGATCCGTGCACAACCCTACTCACTAAAGTCCTCGAGCACAATATACTCACTGTCATCAAGAATTTGAGACTTTTGAGTGGTTACTAGAAGCAAATTGGTTTTATGAGCTGATAAAGAGTGACAAAGAGGGCAACTTATCGTATTTATAATGAAGATCCGGAGAAGAGATTAGTTCAAATGATAATCGAGCGAGTTTATTCACTCAAAGGTCCCAAATTGAAGGTTGTTGAAATAGGAATCTCAAGAGATGAAGGTTGGAAAAACAGAAGAAGTTGGAGATTTTGATCGAATCAGTCAACTACACAATACATGAAAGGGGGTCAGTTGGGAAAGACACCAATTCGAAATTCAACAATAATTACAGTTAACTCCCTTGCAGAAAATGCTCCTTCGAATTCACAATTAAAGTTAATTACCAGAAAGGGTTCCAATTGTGCGTCAATTTCCAACCATGGGCATCATTTTTCAACTCTAGGATTTAATGTCAAGGTAAAAGGTCTGCGGAAGCTTAAATGCCTTATAGAGATAAAAAAGGATTAGGTCCCTATTTCGTTACATTAAAAAACTGAGGCCCTTATCGTGAACTGATATATATTTAGGATATTTTTGTAATTTATGCATTTTTTCTCGTATCTCTTTCCCAAGGTGTTTGTTTTCCAAGCATTAACGAAGGAATATCTAGATCAAGTTAGGTTTTATCGGGAGCTCTGTCGAACGTCGAACTCGAAGCCGTGGTGGCACAGGAATTACTACCGACTACTTGATGGAGATTAATCTGGAGAAACATCCATTTGATCTCGACTTCCACCCATCAAATAATCTGGTAGCCACTGGCCTCATCAATGGTGATCTCCATCTGTAAGTAGACGCTACCTCTGTCTCCTTTTGTCGATTTGCACTAATTTTTCTTACTTGGTTATATTAACATTGCAACAGCTACCGCTATTCAACTGATTCACCGCCGGTCAGGTACTTTATCGTTGTCAGCAATCAGCAATGGTGATAACTTCATACTGCTAACTATCATGGTGTATTTGTATATCGTGGAATTCTAATCTTGTATTGTAAATGGAATGACTTCCGAAAGAAAAAAAGGAGATTTTTAATTAGAGTGGAACGATGAAAGTAAAGCTGCGATAGTTATTGCTAATATATTGGAATCAATTGGATCGTTTTCCGGCCCTTTTGTGCGTAACTTTCTTTTAATTTAATGTTATTGCTAATTTAATATATTGGAATCAATTGGATCGTTTTACTGGCGGGCACATAAGAGGAAACCTTGCAATGTGTGTGGATACCATTTTCACGTAACGAGATTTTTTAGAATAATGAAAGAACTATTGCATAAAGACGTAACCTGGGGACTAAGGAGCCCTTACATAGTAGACCTTGAGGGGAAGGTCTAAAGACCAAGCAAGAGCTTGAGAATTGAGCGTCAAGTGTTAATAAAAATATTATCGATAATTGGTTAGTTCATTCTCGTGATTTATGTTAGATTTTCTTTGTATTTCAAAATTTTAAATAAATATTATTTTTTCCAAAGATTTATTTTAAGTCTATACAATTTTCAATTTGTGCACAAGTACCTAACCCAATAATGATCTCGAAAATGAGAGTCATTAAAAGTTGAACAAGTATCTAACCCAATATTGATCTCGAAAATGAGACTCATTAAATCCAGTTGAACAAGTACCTTCCCTCTTTTGTATCCAAGTTCATGTAGCCATTTTTTTGGTATTGAACGGGTCTCCTCGGTAATGTTGGGTGCATCTAACGAGATCATATGAACTCGTTATCACTTATTATCTTGATGAGAGATGAATGTCTCTCTTTTGGCTCTTTGTTGACATGCAGTCCGTCTATATAAAGGACTGTACTCTAAGCCTTTCAAAAACACAATACAACAGAAGCATTCTGTTCTCTACATCCATCTACTCTCCACCACTTGTGCGCTCATTGTGAATTCGTGTAGGCGGATTTTGTGCTTTGTTTTTCTACGACGACGAGGGCCAATGGACGTTCGACACTGCTCTCTTGCTAGCATCGGGAGACAACATCCAGTTGAAAGGTGATTGAATCTGGGAGCCAGGCCGCCATCAAGCTCGTGCATAGGAGCGGCGGAATCTGTCTTCACGATAGCGTCTTTCGACGTGCCTTCATTTCCCAGGCTGGATCTTTCAAACTAATATTTCTTTGTTATTATTTTGATCGTATTTGCTTGCCAATATGAAAACAAATTATCCTCACAAACAGTGCTAGAAAACTATAGTATTTTTCCAACATTGTGAAGACAGATCCGCAAGTTTGCTATTTATTATTTGATTCCGTCTTCGATAATTAGACTTCCGCTAAAATGGATCCTAGAGCAATGATGACTTCGGAAGACATTGCTGCTCTTAGACCTGAAAAATGTGTAGGATTACATTTCCGCAGATAGCAACAAAAGATGAGGTTTTGGCTAACCTCTCTAGGTTTAGTCTCTGCTATAACTCCTCCTGAGGAACCCGGAAATTCCTATCACTCATGTAAATCATGTTAACTCTGCCCTTTTCTCAATAGGTGCTACCTATAGTGATCCACTTTCTTCTCCTATCTCGTCTTATCCAAAAATATCTAAAGAAATAGATTACCTTTGTCATGATAAGATTCTCTCTGGTTTATCCGACGAGCTTTATGACATATACCATATGCACCCCACCGCTCTCGAACTTTGAGAAGCATTAGATGATAAGTTTGGCATGCAAGATGCGGGATTAGAACGATATGCCTTTATCCAATGGCTTGACTATAAGATGGTGGAAAATAAGCCTGTCTCCGCACAAGTTCTTGACTATCAAAATCTTGTCTCTAAGTCTATCGCTAGCGGCTATAAGCTCGAGGAAAATGTACAAGTAGCAGCTCTAATCGAGAAACTCCCTTCTTCTTGGAAAGATTTTGCTAAATCTCTCCGTCATAGAAAAGAAAAGATGAATATGTCTTCTCTTGTAAAGTCTCTTCAAACTAAAGGTCATCATAGAGCAAAAAACTCTAAGTTCACTCCTTCTGTCAATCTCATAGAACATGTCAACTCCAAAAAGAAACCCCATAAATTCCACCCCAAATCCAAACAACCTTTCAAGAAAGGCTAGCAATCTGGTCAAAATAATAACACTGATTCTAAGGGCCAACGCATCTGCTATGTGTGTGGAAAACCTGATCACATTGCAAATGTATGCAAGAACCGCAAGGGACAAAAGAAACAACCTCCTAAGAATACTGAAGTCAACATGATTTCTGTGGGGGCCGACACTCCTGACAGGTTAGAAATGAACTCAACTATTCCTAATATCAGTTATGTCTCCTATGATAATTGGTGGTTGGATACTGAAGCCGTATGTCACATATGTTATGATTGCTCTTCCTTTTCCACATATCAGGCTGATAGCAGTTGTGTCATCTCCTGGGGCGATCGTGTCTCTGTGAAACACATCGTAGGCTTCGGACATGTGAATTTGAAACTCACATCAGAAAAGTTTTGAAGCTACATGATGTTTTACATGTTCCTGGATTTAAGAAGAACCTTATTAGTGAAGTCTTAGTTATGTCTTCTGGTTACTCCTTATTGAGTTAAGGAAATAAAGTTGTAATCTCTCATTTTAGATCTTTTATAGGTGTAGGCTACACCTGTAATGGCCTTATCAAGCTTAGTGTTGAATCATGTAATGGTTCTTCGCATATTAATGAGAATTGCATTAGAACTCTTTCTACTATCGACTCATCCGATCTTTGGCATGCACGCTTAGAACATGCGAACAAAAATACAATAAAGCGTATGGTTCACATGAACTTAATTTCCAAAACTGACATAACAAATAATGAAAGATGCCAAATTTGTGTGCAAGCCAAATTACCAAAAAACCTTTTAGATCAATAAAAAGAAACTCTGCACTACTTGAACTAGTCCATACCGATGTATGTGACCTAAACCATATTCTCACTCGTGATAACATGCTCTACTTTGTGACTTTTATATATGACTTCTCAAAGTACTGTTGTGTTTATTTGCTAGGATCTAAAGATGAGCAAATAGAAAAGTTTAAAGTCTACAAAACCCAGGTAGAAAACCAAACCGATAAAAACATAAAAAAGATTAGATCCGATAGAGGGGGTGAATATACTTCAAATGAATTAAACCAGTTCAGTGAGGAACATAGCCTTATACATGAAACCACTGCCCCTTATAACCATCGGTCTAATGGTGTGGCTGAAAGGAAGAACGGAACACTTACCGATATGGTCAATGCCATGTTAGCTGAATCTGGTCTTAACCAATGATTGTGGGGGGGGAGGTCCTTTTAACCGTAAACTATGTGCTCAATCGCATCCCCTTTAAACACATAGATAAAACTCCTTATGAACTTTGTTTAACAGGAAATTGGTTCTAAAATAACTTAAAGGATGGGGATGTTTGGCCAAAGTTAAACTTCCTGAAATTAAGAAGAGGAAGTTAGGTCCCAAGACCGTGGACTCTATTTTCATAGGATATGTAGAAAATAGTAATGCCAAAAGATTTCTAGTTATAAAATCTGACATCCAGGAAACTAGAATAAATTCAATACTAGAGATTAGACCCGTAGATGCATTATACTATGAAAACATATTCCCTCTCAAATCTTCTCTCCCTAGACAAGTTGGTGAAGGAACAAAAAATTATGAAAACCTTGAATCCCCTCAAGATACCCCGCAAATCATTAAAGAAGCAGAACCCTTAAACCAAGAAGTTGTTGAGCCCCCTAATAACCTAGGTCGAGGTAAAAGGACTAGAGTAGCTAAGCACTTTGATCCTGACTTTTATACTCTCTTAGTAAAAGAAGATCCCAAGACATATGATGAAGCTATGAAATCCATAGATCATAGTTTCTGGAAGGAAGCAATTGATAATGAAATAGAATCTATAACGAACAACCACACTTGGATTCTAACTGACCTTCCCTCAGGGTACAAGACTATTGGATGTAAGTGGGTTTTCAGAAAGAAGTCGCGGACAGATGGTTATATAGATAAGTTTAAAGCTAGGCTAGTGGCCAAAGGATACAAACAGAAAGAATGTGTTGATTATTTAGACACCTATGCCCCTGTAACTAAAATCACCTCTATCGGTGTTCTTGTCGCCTTAGCTCTGATTCATAATCTTGAAATCCGTCAAATGGATGTCAAAACTGCTTTCCTAAACGGTGACCTTGAGGAAGAGATTTATATGGATCAACCAGAGGGGTTCGTAGTCCCCGGACAAGAACACAAAGTTAGTAAAATCTCTATATGATCTGAAACAAGCACCCAAGCAGTGGAACGATAAATTTGATAAAAACAATTTTATCTATTGGCTTCACTGCTAATGAATCTGATAGATGCATTTATTCTAAGACTTCTGAAAATGGCTTTGTAATCATATGCTTGTATGTTGATGACATCTTAATCTTTGGATCAAATTCAGCTATTATCTCTGAGACTAAATCCTTTCTTGATAAAACTTTGATAATGAAAGATTTAGGAATAGCTGATGTTATACTTGGCATAAAATTAAGTAGATCTACTTCTGGCTACACTCTAAACTAGTCTCAATATGTAGAAAAGGTTTTGCATAGGTTCGATATGTATCATTGTGTGCATGTCATTACTCCATATGATTCTTCCCTACATCTTAAGGCACATACTGGTAATCTTGTGGATCAGTCTAGATATTCTCAAGTCATAGGAAGCTTAATGTATCTAGCCATCCGCTCTAGACCTGGCATAGCTTATAGCATCAGTAGGTTGAGTAGGCACAATGGTTGTCCTAATGTTGATCATTGGAAGGCCTTGGTCAGAGTTTTTAGATACCTTAAGGATACTATGGAATACAGTTTCCAATACACTGGTTTTCCAGCCGTATTGGAAGCCTACACGGATGCAAATTGGATTGCAGACTCTAATGAAACCAAGTCAACTAGTGGTTATGTGTTTCATCTAGGTGGTGCTGCAGTTTCTTGGAAATTCTCCAAACAAACTGTTAGAGCAAGATCCACAATGGAGGCTGAATCTATAGCCTTAGATTTAGCTTGTTGTCATGCAGATTGGCTAAGAAATCTCTTAATGCATCTAACCATTATTTCAAAATTGTTTCCTCCTGTCTCTATTCATTGTGATAGTAGATCTGCCATAGATAAAGCTAAGCAATCTAAAGGTAACCCGGAAAAATGCTTTATGAGATTGAGGTATGAAGAGATGAGAGACTTCATTACCCAAGGTGTAATATCTCTACAATTCTTAAATTCTTTAGAGAATATTGCTGATCCTCTCACAAAGGGTCTAGCTAGAAAGCTAGTACTCAATGCATCGAGGGGGATGGGTCTTTTACCCATTAGTTGAACACCATAGTGGTAACCCAACCAATCCAAAACTGGAGAGACCATGAGGAATAGTTCAAAGGGACAACTAAGATATGTTAGTGTTCGATAGAAGCACAAAGTTAGGAGTTTTACTCCTGACCTATCCCTGTAGCGCGCAGTACTTCAATGTTGTCTTGGTAGAGGAAGAGTTTTGCTCTGAATGGAGTCAAGCCATATATGGAAGGGTGTAGGACCAGACAGTACACCCTTGGAAGATTCCTACTATGTGAATGTAACCTCAGGCGGGGGTTTATGTGAGTTGGGTATTCTCGCTAGAGCACTCATGAAACAGATTCTTGCGAAGGCCGTAACGTGCACACCGATATGAACGTCCTCGTGCCCTCATCTATGTTTGCATGATTTATTGAAATCCGAATCAGAGAGTCTAGTTCAAGATGTAGTTCACCATGCCTCTCCGGATGAAGATGAATAATTGCTAGGCAAGGTTCAAAGCCACAAGCTACCTATGCTGAATGACATAGTTCAATCGTATTTTATTTTGTCTTAATTTTTATCTTCTTCTTTCTTTCTTTATTAATAAATCTTAAAATTTTATTTTCTTATTATTTAAAAGGTTTATGAAATATGTGGGGGAATGTTGGATTTCCCTTGTATTTCAAAACCTTTTTAAACAAATATTATTTTCCCCAAAGATTTGTTTTAAGTCTATGCAATTTCCAATTTGTGCACAAGTACCTAACCCAATAATGATCTCGAAAATGAGACTCATTAAAAGTTGAACAAGTACCTAACCCAATAATGATCTCGAAAATGAGACTCATTAAATCCAGTTGAACAAGTACCTTCCCTCTTTTGTATCTAAGTTCATGTAGCCATTTTTTGGTATTAAACGGGTCTCCTCGGTAATGTTGGTTGCCTCCAACGAGATCATAGGAAATCGTTATCACTTAATGTCTTGATGGGAGATGAATGACTCTCTTTTGGTTCTTTGTTGACAGACAGTCTGTCTATATAAAGGACTATACTCTAAGCCTTTCAAAAACACAACACGAGAGAAGCATTCTGTTCTCCACATCCATCTACTCTCCACCACTTGTGCGCTCATTGTGAATTCGCGTAGGAGGATTTTGTGCTTTGTTTTTTTCTACGACGACAAGGGCCAACGGACATTCGATGTTGCTCTCTTGCTAGCACCGGGAGACAACATCTAGTTGGGAGGTGATTGAATCTGGGAACCAGGCCACCTTCAAGCTCGTGTATAGGAGCGGCGGAATCTATCTTCACGACAACGTCTTTCGACGTGCCTCCATTTCCCAGGTTGGATCTTTCAAACTAATATTTCTTTGTTATTATTTTGATCGTATTTGCTTGCCAATCTGAAAATAAATTATCCTCACAAACAGTGCTAGAAAACTATAGTATTTTTCCAACATTATGCACAAACTTTAGGAGGATTTGGAGGGATGACTAAGCAACTTGACAAGAGGGAGATAGATGCTCTTTCTTGAGGTGCCCCTTTTCGAGCTAGTGCTCATGGAATTAAAGCTCAGAGAGGGTCCACATATGGATATTCATGATCGTGTATACATCTACATTATCCTTGGTTGAAGCACATGCCCGACGTAGATTGATTTCCTCCCTAATTAGACATGATGTAGGACTTTTCGACATTCCATTCCCAACCATCGCTGAGACCTTCACGGGGTTTGTTCCACCAACTCACCAAGTAAAGAAACTAGAATCAGGAAGTTTGTGAAACAAGCACTGGAAACAGGAGAGCAAAAAGTGGGAGTCTAGACTATATAATTAATGTCTAAACACAATCCACAATATGACACTAGTGTGCAAATTCTTTGCAAGATTCATTAGTCTATGGAACTTATCCACAAGCCTATTGAATCGTGATCCTTAACCTTCACATAAGAAAGCTTCAAGAAGAGGTTTTCCTCCATAAAATATTGAAGAAGATGTATCACTTTCACTACATCTTTAGAGAAGGTTGTTGGGGAGCCTTCTATTACTTAAGTTTTTTCCAAATCCATTTATGTTACTTTTTGTCAAGTTCAAGGGTTCGAGTGGTGGTGGTTGAGGTGGAATTTTTCTTGGTATTGGAGATCAAATGAAAAGTCGATTCTTTTCCTCAATTTATTACCTTATAAAGCAGGGCATAGACCCTGGGGTTTGGTTATAAGGTTTAGGTAAACATATCATATGGATTTACCTAAAGATTTTCTCAGCCTCAACTCATTTTCTTTTTTTCCATATAACATATTTTAAGCAAGTTAATTTTAATTAGGGCTATACTATACATTTAAATGTGTAATTGAGTCTCTCAAGTTGTCTCTTCCCATAATGTTTGTTGGTGGGACTCCATAGTACTGGTGGGGCTATATATAAGGTCCCACTTGCCTTATAATATTGAGAAACATATAGAAAACATAGTGTTTGGGGCATTCTCCTGTGATTTCATCTTGCTTTTTAATCCTTAAGTAGTATGATTACACGTTAATTCTCATTTTTCTCGCCTTTGATATTTTTACATGCTATTAGAATTATCGATTCCCAGATTATTTTATGTTTTGATCATTCTTTTTTCTTGAACAATGTGTTGCTGTTTACTTCTCACCAATGAAGATGGTGTTTGGATCGTGCATGAAGAGATCTAGAGGTTTTTATAACCCTAATAGCATTACTTTGAAGCCATATATTGAATGATTATGACATCTCGCTCGATAGTACATGTCAATACTTAAGAAGGCACACGATGCATTTATGTTGGTGCCAACAATCTTAGGTGAAACCCCATAAGAAGGCCAAAGTAGAAAATGCAAAATCCTCCAATGCTTCCACCATTCAGACGCAAAGATGCCATATGGAATCACACCTTTTCTCTGATGCTGACCATCATTGAAGCTTGTTTTCCATTCCATTGATGAAGCAATGCCACTGTAAGTGCTTTCTCGTGTAAGCTATGGTGATAACTCCTCACCAATCCACAACACCAACAATGGAAAAAGAACCACCAAGTTGGTCACACTCACAGCTAGGAAATAGATGACTAACTCTAGAGCGAAGCTGAACATAATGCTTAGCAACTCGAAGCCGACGATGAAGTCGATAATGGCGTCGTGTGCAAACATGCACTCCTAAAAGCACCACAAACGATGTATTCATTTTAAACCCTAGAAAGAAGAAGAAAGATAAAGATTATTATTATTTTCTCCTTGAGGTAGAAGTCTAGTAGGATGTTGGCATCGCCTCATGAGAGGCCTGGGATGTTGGAAAAATACTATAGTTTTCTAGCACTGTTTGTGAGGACAATTTGTTTTCAGATTGGGAAGCAAATACGATCAAAATAAGAAACAAAGAAATATTAGTTTGAAAGATCCAGCCTGGGAAATGGAGGCACGCTGAAAGATGCTGTCGTGAAGACAGATTCTGCCACTCCTATGCACGAGCTTGATGGTGGCCTGGCTCCCAGATTCAATCACCTCCCAACTGGATGTTGTCTCCTGGTGCTAGCAAGAGAGCAACGTGGAACGTCCGTTGGCCCTCGTCATCGTAGAAAACAAAGCACAAAATCCACCTACATGAATTCACAATGAGCGCACTAGTGGTGGAGAGTAGATGGATGTGGAGAACATAATGCTTCTGTTGTGTTGTATTGCTGAAAGGCTTAGAGTACAATCCTTTATATACACGGACTGTCTGTCAACAAAGAGGCAAAAGAGAGCTGTTCATCTCCCATAAAGACATTAAGTGATAACGAGTTCCTATAGTCTCGTTGGATGCACCCAACATTACCGAGGAGACCTGTTTAATACCAAAAACGGCTACATGAACTTGGATACAAAAGATGGAAGGTACTTGTTAAACTAGATTTAATGAGTCTCATTTTCGAGATCATTATTGGGTTAGGTACTTGTTCAGCTTTTAATGAGTCTCATTTTTGAGATCATTATTGGGTAACGCACTTGTACGCAAATTGGAAAGTACATAGACTTAAAATAAATCTTTGGGAAAAATAATATTTGTTTAAAAAGATTTTGAAATACAAAGGAAATCCAACATTCCCCTACATATTTCATAAACCTTTTAAATAATAAGAAAATAAAATTTTAAGAATTATTAATAAAGAAAGAAGAAGATAAAAATTAAGATAAAATAAAATACGACTAAACTATGTCATTCAACATAGGTAGCTTGTGGCTTTGAACCTTGCCTAACAATGATTCATCTTCATCCGAAGAGGCATGGTGAACTACGTCTTGAACCGGACTCTCTGATTTGGATTTCAATAAATCATGAAAACATAGATGAGGGCACGATGACGTTCATATCGATGTGCGCATTACGGCCTTCGCAAGAATCTATTTCATGAGTGCTCTAGCGAGAATACCTAACTTACATAAACTCCGGCCTAAGGTTACACTCACATAGTAGGAATCTCCAAGGATGTACTGTCTGGTCCTACACCCTGCCATATATGGCTTGACTCCATTCAGAGCAAAACTCTTCCTCTACCAAGACTGCATTGAAGCACTATGTGCCATAGGGATAGGTCAGGAGTAAAACTCCTAAGTTTGTGCTTCCATCGAACACTAACACAACTTAGTTGTCCCTTTGAACCATTCCTCATGGGATTTCCAATTTTGGATTGGTTGGGTTACCACTATGGTGTTCAACTAATGGGTAAAAGACCCATCTCCCTCGACGCACAGAGTACTAGCTTTCTAGCTAGACCCTTTGTGAGAGGATCAACAATATTCTCTACAGATTTTACGAATTTTAAAGATATCACATATTGGGTAATGAAGTCTCTCACCTCTTCATACCTCAATCTCAGAAAGCGTTTTCCGGGTTACCTTTAGATTGTTTAGCTTTATCTATGGTAGATCTATTATCACAATGAATAGAGATAGGCGGAAACGGTTTTGAAATAATGGGTTGATTCATTAAGAGATTTCTTAGCCAATCTGCCTGACAACAAGCTAAATCTAAGGCTATAAATTCAACCTCCATTGTGGATCTTGCTCTAACAGTTTGTTTGGAGGATTTCCAAGAAACTGCTGCACCACCTAGACGAAACATATAACCACTAGTTGACTTGGTTTCATCAGAGTCTGCAATCCAATTTGCATCCGTGTAGCCTTCCAATACGGCTGGAAAACCAGTGTATTGGAGATTGTATTCCATAGTACCCTTAAGGCATCTAAAGACTCTAACCAAAGCCTTCCAATGATCAACATTAAGACAACTAGTGTACCTACTCAACCTACTGATGGCATAAGCTATGTCAGGTCTAGAGCAGTTAGTTAGATACATTAAGCTTCCTATGACTTGAGCATATCTAGACTGATCCACAGGATTACCAGCGTATGCCTTAAAATGTAGGGAAGAATCGTATGGAGTACTGACAGGCACACAATGGTACATATCGAACCTATGCAAAACCTTTTCTACATAGTGAGACTGGTTTAGAGTGTAGCCAGAAGTAGATCTACTTAATTTTATGCCAAGTATAACATCAACTATTCCTAAATCTTTCATATCAAAGTTTTTATCAAGAAAGGATTTAGTCTCAGAGATAATAGCTGATTTTGATCCAAAGATTAAGATGTCATCAACATACAAGCACATGATTACAAAGCCATTTTCAGAAGTCTTAGAATAAATGCATCTATCAGATTCATTAGCATTAAAGCCAACAGATAAAGCTATTTTATCAAATTTATCGTTCCACTGCTTGGATGCTTGTTTCAGACCATATAGAGATTTTACTAACCTTGTGTTCTTGTCCAGGGAATACGAACCCCTCTGGTTGATCCATATAAATCTCTTCCTCAAGGTCACCGTTTAGGAAAGCAGTTTTGACATCCATTTGATGGATTTCAAGATTATGAATCGCATCTAAGGCGAAAAGAACACCGATAGAGGTGATTTTAGTTATAGGGGCATAGGTGTCCAAATAATCAACACCTTCTTTCTGTTTGTATCTTTTGGCCACTATCCTAGCTTTAAACTTATCTATGGAACTATCTGCCCGTAACTTCTTTCTGAAAACCCACTTACATCCAATAGTCTTGTACCCTGAGGGAAGGTCAGTTAGAATCCAAGTGTGGTTGTTCATTATAGGTTCTATTTCATTATCAATTGCTTCCTTCCATAAGCTATGATTTATGGATTTCATAGCTTCATCATAGGACTTGGGATCTTCTTCTACTAAGAGAGTATAAAAGTCAGGACCAAAGTGCTTAGCTACTCTAGTACTTTTACCTCGACCTAGATCATTAGGGGGCTCAACCACTTCTTGGTTTAAGGGTTTTGCTTCTTCAATGATTTGTGGGGTATCTTGAGGGGATTCAAGGTTTTCAGAATTTGTAGTTCCTTCACCAACTTGTCTAGGAAGAGAAGATTTGAGAGGGAATATGTTTCCATAGTATACAACATCTACGTGTCTAATCTCTTGTATTGAATTTATTCTAATTTCCTGGATGCCAGATTTTATAACTAGAAATCTATTGGCATTACTATTTTCTACATATCCTATGAAAACAGAGTCGACAGTCTTAGGACCTAACTTCCTCTTCTTATTTTCAGCAATCTTAACTTTGGCTAAACATCCCCATACTTTAAGTTATTTTAGAACCAGTTTCCTGTTAAACCAAAGTTCATAAGGAGTTTTTATCTATGTGTTTGAAGGGGATGCGATTGATCACATAGTTTGCAGTTAAAAGGGCCTCCCCCACGATCGTTGGTTAAGACCAGATTCAGCTAACATGGCATTGACCATATCGATAAGTGTTCTGTTCTTCCTTTCAGCCACACCATTAGACTGCGGGTTATAAGAGGTAGTCATTTCTCACAGAACTGGTTTAATTCATTTGAAGTATATTCACCCGCTCTATCTTGATTTTCTACTTAAGTTTTGTACACTTTAAACTTTTCTATTTGCTCATCTTTAGATCTTAGCAAATAAACAAAACAATACTTCGAGAAACCATCTATAAAAGTCACAAAGTAGCGCATGTTATCACGAGTGAGGACATGGTTTAGATCACATATATCAGTATGGACTAGTTCAAGTAGGACAGAGTTTCTTTCTGTTAATCTAAAAGGTTTTTAGGCAATTTGGCTTGCACACAAATTTGACATCTTTCATTATTCGTTATGTCAATTTTGAGAATTAAGTTCATGTGAACCATACGCTTCATGTGTTTTTGTTCACATGTCCTAAGCGTGCATGCCAAAGATTGGATGACACGATAGTAGAAAGAGTTCTAATGCAATCTCATTAATAATGTGAAGAACCATTACATGATTCAACACTAAGCTTGATAAGGCCATTATAGGTGTAGCCTACACCTATAAAAGATCCAAAACGAGAGATTACAACTTTATTTCCTTGACTCAATAAGGAGTAACCAGAAGACATAACTAAGACTTCACTAATAAGGTTCTTCTTAAATCCAGGAGCATGTAAAACATCATGTAGCTTCAAGACTTTTCCTGATGTGAGCTTCAAATCCACGCATCCGAAGCCTACGATGTGTTTCACAAAGACATCATCACCCCAGGAGATGACACGTCTGCTATCGGCCTGATAGGTGGAAAAGGAAGAGCGATCATAACAGATGTGAGATACGGCTCCAGAATCCAACCACCAATTATCGTAAGAGACATAACTATTATTGAAATAGTTAAGTTGGTTTCTATCCTATCAGGAGAGCCGGCTCCCACAGAAATCATGTTGACTTCAGTATTCTTAGAAGGTTGTTTCTTTTGTCCCTTGCGGTTCTTGCATACATTTGCAAGGTGACCAGGTTTGCCACACACATTGCAGATGTGTTGGCCTTTAAAATCAATGTTATTATTCTGATCAGATTGCTTGCCTTTCTTGAAAGGTTGA